>JAXQQM020073047.1:0-97878 GCA_034641835.2 Pinus albicaulis | reverse complement strand
TATCTACTTGTTTGTTTTATCTATCTTGGAGAGTTAATTACTCCCTACTCCAAGATACTAGCCTAAGCTATATTGGTGATGAGAGCCCTAGAAATAAAAAGATTACTAGATGAATTTTATTTAAGCGTTACTTTTAAGAGCTGTTTCTTAAGTCAATGGGTGCGGAAATGAAACTTTGTATGATGTGAAGACTCGACTTCCAAAAACACTAAAATGCACCTATGATGATTTTCAATTCTTTTTCTTTTAATGAACTTTCTATCTAAAGAAGAGTTAGAGAATGCAACCTTCAAATTCCTTCTTCAAAAATGAAAACTAATTGAAAGAAACTATTTTGTCTTTTCAATAAACTATCAAAGCTTACAAGAAAAACTCTTTTCTTTTCCAAACAAGAAGCTACAAAACAATTCTCTTTCGAAAGAAATCTACAAAAATTAAAACTATTCAAAACTATAAAAACTAATTTTGAGAACTAATCTAAATTGAGTAAAAGCTTTTTAGAGTTTTTTATGAATGTTTCCCTTAGTTGTTCAGCAAACTAAGAATCTATCAAACAGATCAAAAAACACTCAAAATATGTTTTTTCAAAACACTCAAAGAATAAATGAAATTCAAAACTTTAAAGCAAGTTCTTTCGAAGATTTGCAAAGAAATCAAAAGGCTTAATTTCTCAATCTAGGATGTTTTCACAATGAGGTCGGATTCAAGAGACAAAAAGAGATCTATGTGATCTGAGATACTGCAAATTGTCAAAAGTTCGAATCACCACAAAGACCAAGCAAGAAAAACAATCCAATTGGCAAAATCTTCTAGAAAATCATTCAAAAAACTAACACTGTTGAAGTTCATACACAATGAATTGTTGATAGACACAATAACCAGTCTGGGCAGAAACCAAAGATCTAAAAATTAACCAGAAAAAGAAACCTAGAAATTTTCTAAAATTTTTACAGGGTCCGCATGTAAGCAGTGTTGACAGGTGCGGTCCCGCACTGTGTTCTATAAAGAACGTGCGAAACTTCCCGCACTGTCAAAGTTATGCAGAGTGCAGTCCTAGAAAAAGTTATAGAAAAACTCAAAGCACTTCTAAATTTTAAAAAACAGAAAAAGTCTAAAGTACCCAGTCATATGTGAATCAATCAAAAACCAGAAAAAACGTTTTCTCAAGTCAAAAATCAAAGAGAACCAAGAACAAACAAGTTCTTCCCCAGTATGGTCGCCATTTTGTTGTGTAGATTAATCCATCTTGCAGACAAGACCGATCTCTCTTGTACAAAAGGTAACTAGCAACAAACATCCAATTATACTAATCTCTCTCTAAGCATATAAGATTTATAAAAACACTATACGGGTGTAAGGCCTACCTTATGTCCAACGCTTGCTTGATTTTGTTGAAGTCCTTCCCATACATGAAAGGAAACGTTCTAATATTATTATCACAATCCTGATAAGCAAAAGATTAAGCTGCACAACCTGAACATTATTCTCAAATCTGTACTTATCGCAATGATCAAGATTCACAGGCCGACCTTCATGAATTATGGCAGGTTGTGAGAGAGGCGGAAGTATATTTGTATTAATTTCAGAGATAGAAGGCTTACAACCTGTGCCTTGATGTTGTGCAGGTCCTCCCGGGGTCCGAAGCAGGAATCTCCTTTACTTTGACAAGCATTGCACTCTTGAACTAAGACAAATGAAGATGAGTGATTTAACCTCACAGAAAGTCTTAGTTAACTAAGTTTAAATCTCAACAGCATTTAACTTCAAATCTCATAAGCTTCAACTCCCTTTGAGGCTACCCAAGGCCTCTTTTTATAGTGAAAGAGAGGAGGTTTCTAGTTCCAAATATGAAGGGATAGATTCCTCCTTCAAAGGGATAAGCTCCTTACATCAAGGGGTTAGCTCCATCAAGTGAGGGATGCATGAACCTCTTCAAGGCGTATCCATTCCCGAAAATTCCCGTCTAGAATCTTCTAGAATTCACCTGGAATTCATCTTTTTATCTTTACTTTCTGTAACTTTTCATGTTTCAGGAAATTCTTTTACTTTACAAATAGCGTGCGGTATGGATTTTCCATGTCTGATGAGATTTAGGTGCGGGACATGAGGAATCATAGAGAGAGTCGATGCAGATTCTTAGGGATTTAAGGTTTTCTTCTGATAGAAGAAGCAATGTGATGATATCTGGACTTACAATGAAGAATATGAGTAATAATGAGCTCATACAGTCAGCAGAATGTCAAAGTGACAGTTTTCAGTGTAACAATGGGACAATTGATTAAAGGTCTTTATACTTAAATGTGCAATATGTGATGACTTATAAAGATAAAAATATATGTAGTAACTTTCAATTATGAAAACATGGCCCATGACATGATACAACACTATAAAAAGACAAATTTCCACCATTTCACACAAGAAAAACATCAAATTTCAGCCTAGTATAGAAAAATTCCCCAACAACATGCATGTCACATAAGAAAATGATAAAATAGCATTAAAATAGAAATTACATGTGAGAAAAAGGATATCTAATCATCATCATATGTCATTACTGAAGCTCCAAGGACCACGACAAAAATGATGAGATCCAAACATCAAAATTCATCCATCCATAAAATTTCGTCCTCCAAAGAGAATAGTGAAAATATCACAAGAGGATATGATCCAATCCAAGTGATGATGAGACAATGAATAAAATCATAATATATTTATACAATGTCTAATGAATTTGATTTAGCTAATTTTGTCTTAATGTAGCCCCTAAAATAAAATAATGTGCATAATAACAACCTTTTGGTGACAAGCCCACCAAACTTGCTCAATAAAAAAGGATTAAGCCTCTTAATAGAGCCGAATGATCAATAACTTGTGTCATTGGGCATTATAGGAGGCCAAATGAAATCCATAGGTGCCATAATGTGAAATAGGATTCCCAAAAGTAGTGGACAAGGGGTTGGCCCATTGTTCTCCAAGTAATAAACATGTGGTGCTTCCAAATAGATGTGGGGGAACACAAGTGTCCTCATGGGTTTCAAAATAGATCAAATATGCATGTAGATCACCTGCGAGGGCCATCATGATGGTATGGATGATGCCACATCATCATATAGGTCCTGGATCATCTTCCAAGTGTATGGTGTAACTGTGGAGCCGACTGGGCATGGTGACCCAGGTGCATCTTCCTTATCCGATAGGTGAACCATGAGCAATATCCGAATGACTCTAGGGATCCATGGAATGTTTTCATCTACTAGTGGAGGCCCATGGTTCTCTACACACACCCTACATATTCCAATTTATCCCTCTAGATGGTTAAGACCTCATATAGGGAGACCAAACCCAAGATGGAGACCATTTGCAATCCCGCATAAGATCCAATGCATCCCCTTGCCTTCCAATATACTAAGTCATTAGAGAAATCAAGTAAAGGAGTTTACAAAACCATGTAAAACAGGAGGGAACTTCATAATGGCATGCCCTTCCATAGTGGGCTTTGGCACGTGATAATGTCTACAAGTTCCAAGGGAGGTTACCCAAGCACCCTATTAGGTGGTTTCTGCTTCTAAAGGGAGTGGTATGTCCATGGTACATCCTTTAAATGGTGGGGGCATGTGATAAATTGATGGAACGAAGTAGGGGATGAAGGGGAAACCTTGGGTTGCATGCCTTGGTACAAGGGAAACTAATAAAAGGGAAGCCCGCACTTGGGTAAATAATGTGTAGGAGGGAGAAATCATGGTACATGAGTTATCCCTACCTTGATTTGTCCACCCTTCTTCATATTCCTTTTGCCTTTTATGATTTATCTTTGGTAAACTGCTCGAGGATCAAGGGAATGAGAGAATAATATATGCAAAGTATAGCAGTGGATACCCCCTTTAAGGTGGGTCAGTTCATCACCCACAAGGAGTTGGGACGATCATGGGTTTTTTTATTGATAGAGGAGGCTCATTTAGTTCCTATAGGAAACCAGATGATGGCCATGGAAAGGGGCAGAGCTCATGTATTGAATTTTTCCCATGTGCTAAATGTGTTTGTCCCGGCCATATTTTTCATTTTTTGGTACTATTTCCTGTTGAATGTTTCCAATTATGTTTTTTACTGCATCAACCTCCAGGCATCATTTGAGGCCCGACCCAAGGTGTGGGAAAAGGAAATGGGGTGGTTGAACCTTTGTGGACCCAGTGGAGGAATGTGGACCTAGGTGGAAGGAACAACGAATGGGGTTATAATGAGCAGAAGGGGAGTGATATATTTGGATCACGGAGTGGGAAACACAACCAAAATCAGTGCCTCCCATGTAGTACCATCTCTAAATCCCAAAGGTAAGTAAAAGAGATCCCATGGGACTAGGGTCCAAGGTTAACACCCAAAAGAGATCTAGGGGACAAGAGCACATAACTAGTCCACTCTTTCCACCGAATCTCCCCACTAATCCATGTCCAAAAGTTTCCATGATAAGTAAACTAAAATAATCAGTCACCAAAATTTGAGAAGGCATGCCTTTAGGTTTGGGAGGCCCACCTTCAAACATGTGATCATGATATATGGGTGAGGGACCACATGACAGGCTCAAATGGTCGAGAAATAACACCATGAGCTAGTTGGTGGCTGTAAGGAGCTACTGGCTGCAGGCTGAGGACCATCATGGAGAAAAAATTTCTCCTAGGGATATCACCCACAAAGTGGTGGTGACATCTAGCTCCAATTGGGACATGATCTCTCAGAAAATTGGGCAAAGCTACTTGAATGGGAGGTCATGAGAACTCCAACAATCTCTTGGTTACCATTGTTATCACTCAAAAAAAGTGAAACATAATTTGACATATTCTTAGGGGTTAATTTGTCAAAGGTCTGGTCATAGAGTTCATTTGTCATTAGTTGGTAAAGGAAGAATTTAATTTTTTTCTTATTAGCCTATCCTAAGGTCCAAACCCACCCCCATTCAAGTATTTTCATGTCACATCAGTAATTATTTCCTGACATATTCTATTTCCCAAGCTTATAAATCCAAAAAGGTCATTTTAGCCAAGATTTCCTACTTTTGTAGCGAATTGCACAGTAAAAACACATTTTTCGCTACAAAACTACTGATACTTTCGCAGAGAAACTGCCAAGAAATACACTAACTATGCTACGAAAAGAGGTATTCTTGTATGTATTTTAAAATTAGGTGCTAGGTGTTAGTTAATGATTAGAAGTGATATAGTGGGTGTCATTCGAGTCAGTTAGGGTTAAGCCAAAGTAAAATGGTCATGTCTGAGGTCATCACTTCTGTTTTTAGCATGTATAAGTCGTGATAAAAGCATGAGTTGTCATAAAAACTTCAAAATTTTTCCCAATTGAGTCTTTGTCATTCCTCGATTCATCTTTGCATGCTATTGAGCTCTGGAGAGCCATTTCACCAAGCCAAGCTAGTTGCTGGCATTTTCAAGCAATTGCAGGTGTCATTGATCAAGAGAGGTAGAGAAGGTATAAAAGCACCATGGCTACAAAGAGGAAGACAAACAAAGGAGGCCATTGTCTCAGATATGAGCCATCAGACATGAATTTGTTGAGTTAAGACCCAAATTCCTTAGAAGTTTTCAGAAGAATAGGGCTTTTGTAGTTTTTCCAAAGATTGCAAGGGTGTCATGTGCAGGTTTCTAAGGAGTTTGCTATCAGTTTCAATGGGACAGCTTCTAAGGTGGGAATGTTGAACGTCATAGTAACTCCAGAAACCATTGCAGCAACAACATGATTTCCTAGAGGAGGAGAAAAATGGTTCAAAGGTTTCAAGTTCACCATGCAGGAATGTAGGGAATTTATCAAGCCAGAGCATGGTGAGACTGATGTCACAAATTCCAACCCAAGGAGCTACATGAAAGACAACTTCTCAAAGCTTTTGCTAATCATTCAAAAATACTTCACTTGTGAAGGGAGGTAACATATGGTTTAATCATACCATTTCAGGCTTCTGCTACATTTTGTTGGTAAGAGGTCTCTTGATTTTCCTTTTTACTTATATATAAGCTTAGCTAAAATTTCAGATAAATTTCAAGCTAAATCTGAAGGAAATGAAACCTCACTCTTTCATCATGGTTTAATCAAGTTGCTGGTTTTAGAAGAGTTAAAAATATTAGGCAGAGACTGATCATCTTTTCTATTTGTCAGTGGTTTTGAAGTGGATTCCATCACCCCTAAAATAACTCCTAAACCTAGAGGTATACCATCACCTTTAGTGGCAGAACAAAGTGAACCTTTAGTCGCAGAACAACGTGAACCCATAGTGGCAGAGCAAAGTGAGCCAGTAATCATGGAGACAGAGCCATTGCAGAAAGTTGACACACCTACTGTTACACCTGCAAAACAAAAGCCAACAGTGAACAAACATGGCAGCAAGAGAGTTACAAGAAGCCAAATAGTGGTTAAGGGTAACTTAGAATACATTCTACATGCTATTGACATTGAGGAAACTCCCATAGTCCAAGCTGAATATATAGATGAGGGAGGAAAGAAGCTCAAGAAAGCCAAATTAGCTAAGAAGTTAGAGTTTGAGGGTGAAGATACAGGATTCATGTTTTAGGCTAGGAAACCAATGACAAGACATGCCAGAAAGGTATTGGAAAGGAGTAAAGAAGCTCAAAAGGTCACTAAAAATGTCAAGCCACCACCAAGCATCATTGACCTCTCATTAGCTGCAAAAGAGAGCTAGTCATCAAGCAAAATAAAGGAAAGGAGAAAATCATTGAAAAACTAGAGATTGAGTTCCTTAAGGAGCAATTGAAGTTAGCAAATCATGAAATAGCAGTCTTGAAGAAAGAGGCAAGGAAACATAATGTTCAGAAGGTGTAGTTTGAGAAAATGAAAGAAGTTTGGGAAGAGTAGGTTAATAGTGTGTCAAAGACCTTAGATAACACACAAGAATTGATCAAATGGACTCAACCATTGAGAGGAGAGGTGAAGCATATAAAAAAAATGAACCTGCATTTGAAATCTAGGAACAGAAAACTGAAGTTCCAAGTCAAATACCTCCAAGAGAAGTTAGAATTGATCCATGAGGAGCTGGAGAAGAAGGGCTTAAAGATGACTGTGGTTGAGGAGCCCATATCTCAACTCATCATTAATTAAGAGGAAACACCTCAAGAGTCTTAAGTTGAGTTTGATTATTTTTTAGAAGGCTTATGGCATGTTGAATACCAAGTTTCTACAACTGGAGGTTACCTTTTTGAGATAGGGTTAAAATCTGGAAATGTTACAATTTTTCACAGTTTCGTAGCGTTTCCTAGGCTTAAGCCAGGAAAACACTACGAAAATTTTTGTAGCTATATTTTTGCTTCTAAAGCCACTTTTTGCAGCTTTCAAGGAGGGAAAATGGTGGTGATGATGTGTCATGTCATGATGGACACTATGGAACTTCAAAGAAGCATAAATTTTGAGTGCAAAAGCCATTTTTTTTATGCTACGAAACTCCCCTATTTTCGTAGCGAGATGTTTTTGAAGGTTTTTGAGAAGTTTAAAAGCATTTTTAGATAGGTGGACACATCCAACAGGTCAAGGGACCTTACTACTAGACATTTATGACTTGAATACAATGCAGTGGAGATAGCTCATCAGCTAAATATTTTGTTGAAGACAATGTCTTGTACTCCTGAAAAATACGGTTTTGTTCCAGATGATTAGGAGGGTTTTTAATATGTTAAGTAGTGATGAGCTATGTCATAGCCTATTCGAAAATGTGATGCTTATTTGTCACTGATATGTAACTGTTTTAAAGATAAGGTAGACTGATGTAATAAATAGGAGTTTGAGTCTTATTAGGAAAAGTCATCTTTAGAGTGTAGCTGTCATTTTCTTATTAAAAGACATGTTTTTATGTTATATGAGGTGTCATAGGAAGAGTTCGATGAATCTAGCCAAGAGGCAGATCATCCCTGTTGTAAGAATTTCTATAAAAAGGAAAATTATCGAAGTTGTAAAGGGTTGGAGATTCTTTGCACCATACTGCTACTTTATGTAATTTGACGTATATCAGTAATACAGAGGACTTCTTCTTGACAGACCTGAGATTCTCATGGAGTTTTGATGTTTTTCTGATCTATATCTTTATATGTACTTTTTGCAGTAGATTTCATCTTTATTACTCAGAATTCATATGTGTATGCTCTGACTTCCTTTATTGATGAAATGACTGTGTTGCCCTATGTTCTATGTGTGATTTTCCATTCTTAAAGACTCTTATCTACCTCAACTTCCATGTCAAGAAACCTTGCCATTGAATCTACTGATTTGTTGACTCCATAAGCCCAATGGTTGCAAGCTTGCATTCTTTTCAACCTACATACACAAAAATCAAGTTAATTTTCAAATAGAGTTAGCCATCTAGTCCTATCATTATCTAATATCATAAAACCCTTTGAGAGAGCCCTCTGAGACTGAAGAGGCTAAGCTTCAGTCAAAAGATGGTTTGAAACAATTACATAGAGGTGTCTGATCAGCAGCCACAAGTGCAATTTTGTGATAACAACAGTAGACATGTTATCTGCACATATCAAAGACTAAACCCATGGGGAAACATGTTTCTATGGTCCCTTATGATCACCCATGCTTAGTATTAGGCTGTAAAAACAAAAAAGAAAGAAAAATGTGCAAATTTAATCTAAATGCAACTAATATATCATGATAAATGTCATATGATGTTAGTTCTAATGATAAAATGAGCATGCAATGCATCCTACACTAATATGCATATGATGTAATATTCCCAATTTTCCATCAGTTAATTGGAATATTATATTTCTTACTTTTCTTAGTTAATTAAGTAAATAAGAGGGTGGAGGGACCCATGAACCCCATAGATGAATAAAATCCTCTTTTGATGTGTGTATGTGGATAATTAGATAGTAGATCTATATTATGGAGTAGTGGAGCAACTTATTAATGAAGGAAGAGTAGATATCATGGATCATTAATGAGAAGATCATGGAGATAGTGGAGGAAGTCAAAGTAAGATCATAGTGCAATAAAAGTAAGATCATAGAGAAATAATGATGAAATAGTGGAGGAAGTGGTGCATTTAATGCAAACATGATGGAGAGAGTGGGAATTAAATGCAGAGATGATGGAGATCATGGAGAGACAACTCAATCTTCATGGAGGCTAGTGGCCACATGTGCAGTGTAGCTATGAGGTGGGCCAAGGATATGGAAGGCTCACAAAGAATAAAAGGAAGATGAAGGTATCAATAGAAGGCATGCTTTAGATTTTGATTTTAGATCTGGATTTTTCAGGTGACATTTCTATGCACGCTTCAGCTGTTTAGCTAAGTCTGTAATGATATTTAGCACACGGGTGTTTTCGAGCGGAAATCCCACCCTTGCCCATGGGGGAATTCGAATGCCTACTCTAGGAAGGTTATGTTGAGCTGTCATACATCATCAGGCATTGGTGCCACATTCAACCCCTCTCTACAACACATTCAGTCTCATGAATTATGCATTCTTTCTTGTGGGTTTGAGAGGAGGAGGTTGTTTCTAACATTTCAGCTAGGAAACCGGTGGAGGATTCATCCTTTCACCTTGGGCTTCAATATCAATCTTCCAGGAGCAGCAAATTGTTATCTGGAATTTAGTAGTTCAGTATTGTAGATCTGAAGGAGGAAGAAAGTTTCCAGTATTTCAGCTGGAAATCCTGTGAGGGAACATCTCCTCACTTTGGGTATACTATTTCCATAATTCAGGAGATTTATTGCAACTTCTAGCATCGGGCTTTAGCTATTGCCTCCTTGACAACGTAGTTTTATTCAGCTGTTGTGTATTCAGCAGCTGCATCCAGTGGAGGAGGAAGGAGGAGATAGATCTTGAGCTTCTAACTTAAGGATCTAGAGAAGGGATCAACCCTTCATGAATTGAGTTGGTTGTACCTTATTGCAGCCATCATATCTTCAACTCATGTAGTAGATCTGCAAAACCAGCAGTGATATAGTTGTCGGCCCTAAGAGGGCGATTTTCCAAGGTTGTCAGATCTAGAAATCCTTTCTGAGTTATCTTGGGTATTCATCATAGAGCCCAGATTTGAAATTTCAGCATCATCTGAGATCCGAAACTACCAAATATACAATTCTATTTTCAGCCAGAAATTTTAGTCTCAGCATTTGCAGCAGGGACAACACAATATTACCTCCAACAGTCCAACAGTTACGCAGTCCCTCCTATGGGATGACCTCATGGTCATTCTAGCCTACTTGTTTGGCTTGAGTTTCTCATATTTTTATCACTATTGTACATTGTAATCCACCTCCATAATAATAAAAAGGATCAACTATTCTCCCTATTTTATGGTGTATTTAGATTAATTGTGCATTGTTGCAGTTTCCAACTATTGTGTTTTTGTATTACTGTCTTTTTCCATTTTAGAATATTATAGTGGTATCAGAGCATGAACTTGGCTAAGCTTGTGGGTAATACATCTTATGACATTAGAAGAAGGAGAAGAGATCTATAATGGCGGAGGGATTCACTTTTGCCTCATTTTTCTTTATATCTATGTAGGATCTCTCCAAGGAGGTCAAAGTAACAAGAAGAGAAAGACAAAGAGAAACTCTGAGAATATTTCAGAATGAGGAAGGTCCAAGCACTTCCTATCAACAACAAAAGAAACTGACAATGTATAGAGCTCCACAAAAATATACTATGTCCACTTTCTTTAAAGAGGAAGGTGAATGTCATGGTTATGAAGGATACTTGGGGTATGAGACTCTAAGTAAATATCTATCAAAGTACAAATCACAGCCTAGAGCACTCAAGGAGAATTTAACTCTCCAACAGTTTTACAACTCAAAGAAGAAAGGAGATCCCGCAACAACAATAGAAGAAAGAGGCATAGATTCTTCTTGCCTACATTTGATGGATCATCCACAAGCACAGTAAGGGCTTGGAGGAAAGAGTTAGATGCATTCTTTTAGCTATACCTAGTAGCAGAAAGAGAGGTTGTTGAGATTGCAGCGCTGCACCTTGAGGGTGAAGCAAAGGATTGGTGGTTCAGTCATTTGAAACATGCAGGAGTGACTGCTTATGCATTTTTCACTCAAATATTGAAGACAAATTTTGGTAGAAGGAAACCAGAGACACTTCTCGTCATTGATGAGATAGTACATGAGGAACCAAAGGAATATGTCATCATTATCACTCTAGAAGAGGAGTCCCTACCACCACCACCAGCTGCAGAAGTACTTACATCAGGAGAAGAAGCACTTGAATCTTTGCAAGATGGTATTGAGCTCTTGACATCAGGAGTCCCATGCATGATTCAGGAAATGCATGAGGGAGAGGAGGCAGATACGAATGCTGGTACATTAGAAGAAGAGAAGTCGTCACCATTACCAGCAGTTAGAGAGGCCATTGCACCGGTTGGAGGAACTCTTGTGGCTAAAAAATATGTTCCCAAGTATCAGCTTATCCAAGGTTTGCAGACATTCCCATATCATATTATTTTAGCACCTCAACTTGAGATTTGTGGGGACATGCCATCAGGGCAATTGCATAACCAAGGATTAGAGCACCTTGCTGATTTGGAGCAACAAACTATCACCGCACAAAGGACCCTTGACTTGATCAAGGAGGAGATGTATAACTATTCCTGTTTTTCATTGTTGAGCTACACACAACACTTTGTGTTGAAGTGTGGAGTTTCGAAGGATGGGATGAGCCTAGTCCTAATCAATACAATGTCAAGCTATGAGTTCAACATTGTGTATGGCCATGAGACAGCAGATGCATCACCATGTAGATCAGCAGCGCTATCACTGAGCAACAGTGATGAGATGAGGGCCCCATTATTCTTGGAGAATTTCGAGGACAACTTCACTCATGAAGCACTGGAGGGACAGGTGGTAGATGGTAGACATATTGTGATGGATAGAATTTTCCATTATCAGGATGGATTTTTCTTTATGAGCATCTCACAGCTCAAAGATAAATTTCTACCTACAACATATATAGAGCCTCTTGGGTTCTATTAGGCCATTCGTGAGAGGATCTCATGGAGAGACCTCAAGGAGGGTGCACTTCAACATATCATGGAGTGCAAAGCTTATCAGATTAAGGAGGATGGTATTCTACTTTGGAGGGATACCAAGTTAGAGCATGACATGATTCACCATCCACAGTGGGATGGATGGATGAGGATGATGAGAAAGGGGTTGACAACCCACTTGCAAATCTATGATACGGGGCATCAAGAAGCATGGTTGTGCTGGTTTCTTTTGGGTGAGTATGGTTACCACCCAAAATTTCACATATGTATAATCCATGCCTTGCATAGCACTAGTGTGATGCAGCAGCAGGAGGCATGGTTGCACTGATCATGACATATCCTATGTTAATAGGTGGTTTATTATTTGGGACATTGTATGGCCCTCACATGACGTGGTAGTAGGGAGATTGGTTATTTTGTTCTCATGTGACATTTTACATGTCAATTAGTATGTTTTTGCTCCATGACTTGCATCATGATGATGTGAGGTGGCAGCAAGAATCCTTGCTGCTTTGGTTACCCTTGGGAGAGTATGGATTGACATTCTCCCATACTATGCATGATGATGGAGGATGGAAACAGGAGGCCTTACTGTGTTGGATTTTGTTGGAAGAATATGGCCACCTTACTTGGTATGATGATGAGGTGGTATGGCAGCAAGAGGCATTGTTGTGGTGGCTTCTCTTGAGAGAGTATGGCTACTACATTTGGTATGATGATGATGTGATGTGGCAGCAAGAGGCATTGTTTTGGTGGCTCCTCTTGAGAGAATATGCCTCTCACACTTGGTTTAATGATGATTTGGCATGGTAGCAGGAGGCTTTGTTGTGGTGGCTACTATTGGGAGAGTATGGTTTGATATTGTACATGTCTATCCATATGTCTCCACTTCTTATTTTGCACAGTTTTGGGATGATGCTTGGAGCCAACAAGGCCAACAGGACCAAGGATGGAAGCATGGAGAGATATAAGCTACTTCATGTAGCATGGGATGGAGAGGTAGTTGATGAGTTGGGACTTTCCATTTGGGGAAGGAACCACTTCACTTTATGTATCTCATGCATAGAGGAGGATCTTGGACAACATATGGTTTCCACTTGGACACTCATTGATGAGGAGAGGCATCTAATTTTTCAATTGGAGGTCATTCTCGATATTCTAGAGAGGCAGCTTTGGAGCTGGGCATGCATAACACATTGGAATAGATGGGGAGGCATTCCATATGAGGATGCCATTTGGAGGGACATGGATTGCTATAGCATCCACTATTGCAGTAGCTTGAGGACAAGCAACATTTTGGCGGGGAGGACTATAATATTCCAAATTTCCATTAGTCAATTAGAATATTAGAGTTATTACTTTTTCTAATTAAGTAAGTAAATAAGAGGGTGGAGGGACCCATAAACTCCATAGATGAATAAAATCCACTTTTTATGTGTGTATGTGGGTTAATTAGAAGTAGATTTTCATTATGGAGTAGTGGAGTAGCTTAATTAATGAGGGAAGAGTGGAGATCATGCATCGTTACTGAGAATATCATGGAGATAGTGGAGGAGTCAAAGTAAGATCATAGTGAAATAAAAGTAATATCATAGAGCACTAATGATGAAAATAGTGGAGGAAGTGGTGCATCTAATGCACACATGATGGAGAGAATGGGAATTAAATGCAGATTATGGAGGACTGGTGAGACAATGCGCTCTCTATGAAGCATCGTCATGTGTAGTGTGCTTATATGTGGCCAAGGCCAAGGAAGGCTCACAAAGCATATAAGGAATATGAAGGAATAAATAGAAGGAGGCTTTAGATTTTGATTTTAGATCTCGAATTGTCATGTGACATTTCTATGCACGCTTCAGTTTTTTAGCTTAGTCTGCAGTGTTGTTTAGCACATGGGTGTTTCTGAGCATAAATCCCACTCTTACCCATGGGGGACTTCAAGTACCTACTTTGGGAAGGTTCTTAGAGCTGCCATACATCATCAAGCATTTGTGCCACATTCAACCCCTCTCTACAGCACATTCAGTCTCAGGAATTACACATTCTTTCTTGAGGGTTTGCGAGGAGGAGGTTGTTTCTAGAATCTCAGCTAGGAAACTGGTGGAGGATTCATCCTTTCACCTTGTACTTCAAGATCAGTCTTCCAGGAGCAGCGTATTATTATTCGACATTCTAGCCAACATTTCACACCTCCATGCAGCAACATTTCCCCAAGGAATAGCATAGTCCATTCCTGTAGATCTGAAGGAGGAAGGAAGTTTCCAGTATTTCAGCTGGAAATCCTGTGAGGGGCCATCTCCTCACTTTGGGAATATTATTTCCATCATTATTGAGCTGAATTGCATCATCTAGCATCAGTCTACAACTTCAGCCTTCTTGACAGCGCAGTTTTATTCCAGCAACTGTGCAGTTGCAGCTGCAACTTGAGTAGAGGAAGGAGGAGCTAGATCTTGAGCTTCCAGCTTGAGAATCTAGAGCAGGGATCATTCCTTCAAGCATTGAGCTGATTGTACATTATTGCAACCATCTTATTCTCATTTCATGCTTCATATCTGCCCGAAAATTATATGTTGTAGGCCCTAAGAGGTTGATTTTACAAGATTGTTAGATCTAGAAATCCTTTCTGGGTTATCTTGGGTACACATCATAAAACCCAGATCTGAAATTCTGGCATCATCTGAGCTTCAGAACTTCCAAGTTTACACTTCTATTTTCAGTTGGAAGTTGTAGTCCCGACATTTGCAGCAGGGACAGTGCAGTAAATCCTCCAGAAGTCCAGTAGTTACGCAGTGCCTTTGATGAGAGGGCTTCAGGGACATTCTACCCTACTTTTTTGGCTTGAGTGCTTCCAATTTTGAGCATTTTTGTACTTTTATTTTCACCTCCTAATATTATATGGCTCATCTATTCTGTCTATTACTATGGTGTATATAGTTTATTTGTTCATTGCTACAGTTTCCATTTATTTTGTATCTATATTCCTATCATTTACATTTTGGAATATTACACCTTCCCTTTTATCAAATATTCACAAATTATATGAATTAAATATAAACTTTTGGATTTTCGAGAAACATTACTCACGTATCCCCAATCATTGAATGTACAGGTGTGAAACCACGTGAGCTAGTCATATCACCTTATCGGAAGGAAAAAAATATTGGAAGAGCTTAAGTTAAGGAGTTAGGATATTTCAATCTTCTGATGTGGGAAAGTTTTGATATAAAAATTATAAAAAATTCAAAATCTTCGATAAAATATGGAAAGACATATCGGGGATGTTGAATATCAGGTGTTCTTAGAGAATTCCACAATGAAATAACTCTGATGTGAAGGACTTCCGATATGGCTCATTAAAATATTATTAAGGAATATCAGAGGAAATAAATATCAGGTATCTGTGGTATTGGATGCATGAGATATCAGAACAAATGATATCAGAGGTCTGTGATATCACAACAAAATTCACAAGAAAGTTACGATGAACAAGATTTTCGATATGAAACTCGTAAATACATAAGGTTCTCGGCCCGACGGGAGTTTAAAATAATGTTTCATGCTTTAAACTTTAATAAAAACCTTCGCATATGTTTCCTTTTGAATGAAGTACGGATTGGGGAAAAGCATATCGGGATAATGTTTTATCGTAACTCACTCCAAGGGAAATTTACGATATAAAGTACTTCCAATATATTTAAAATTATGTCTATCATTTTTCTTTTATATGTAGGGCCTATAGGAGCCTCGAGTCTTTCTATTATATTTCATTTCTAACTCTGATATAAAAGCTTCGGTAACAAGAAAAGTCTTAAAGCTTCTTAAAATTATCATAACTAACTCAAATTTATTCTTTATTTCCTAAAGTAAAAAGTTTATTAAAATGAAATAAAACATAAAATTTTAAAAAGGTCCCCATTTATTATTGAAACCTAATTATAAAAACGGGGGTTTGTTGAATGCTACAACAATTCATGATGTTCTGGGCGAAATAGTTGTCTCTGTTAAAGAAAATGAAATTTCAACAATTAAATAAATAATACTTGTAAATACTATGATGTTGAAATTTAGATGGTCTGAAACAACTCTAAATAAAAGAAAACTCATTATTTTTCAAACTCCATAACTTATTATGTATAAGAACTAAGATGATCTTTGTTAGTCAGTGTATCAGTTAGAAATATAAACTAAAGAACTATTGAAGCTTCCCATTAAGATAGACCTTTTGTCACTAGTAGTGCCACTGCTGCCAGCATGAATCCATAGCCTCGTCAAGGCTACCATTTAACCAAATAATACCAGTATGCCATCCAATATAATAGATCTTTAGAGCTATTAATTTTTCTTAAAAACTTTATTTTATTACTTGAAAACCATTTTCCTGGTTTGGTGGCCAGATAATGACAATGCCATTCACAAGTTATAATGATATTGAACAAGTCAGCTCGTGATGAGAAATCTTTTCTTACAGTATTTTAGACTACAAGCCATTATCTTGGTTTGGTAGCCTGATGTCATAATTCCAATAGTATTAGTTCCCCATTATCATACTTAGTTGGCTCATAATGAGACCCCTTATCTTTCAAGTATAAATATTTTTTAACTACATTCTAAAAATGTTAATATTTATGGATGGGGAGGTAAAACCACAGGCTTATGAGTTTGTAATATCCCAAAATCGGGACAGCTCAACAATCATGCACTAAAAATGCATTCCCAAAAACATATGCAATAAAATAGTGAAATGGACTCTTGGATCCTATATATTAATCAATATACAACCTAAATCCAAGAACAGATTTGAAATAAATCAAACTATGTGGGTTAAACAGACCTCCCACACTAGTGTAGCTTGAAATGACCAAAAACCCAAAATACTGCAACATAAGGATTTCTGCATAAAGTGACTGCGCATTCTAAAGAGTGTTTTAACTTGGAAAATAGGAGAAAAATTAGATCTACTCATATATTGATTAATAATGCTGAAGAACAGAGATCTAGTCTCCTTATAAAAAATACAAGAGAACCCGACAAGGGTTTCTTGTCAAAACACTCTGCATACAAATGTGATCTTCAGAAAATTACTAAATAATCACTGCAACATTGAAGCATAAGAGTGTAGAAGGCTGAAATATGACTGATATGATTTATATCCATTAAGAGCTTCCTCTCATGAAAGGTTATACCTTTCAATCACAAGAAAACACTGCAACAGAGCCACTAGACCATCTGCTGAATGCTGCCTCCAAAATAACGCATTCCCTAGATGGAACAATGCTGGGAATGTAGGGGAAATATGTGGTCTGATACCATAGATCTGAAATAAGCTCTATATATCTCCAAACAGGTCCCTCAAGTGAAGGAAACCTTCCTCCAATGAGAAACTAGCTCAGAAATCGGGATTCCAATCCCTTCCACTGCTGCACCTAGCAACACTGCACAATCTCTGGAAAAACTGTGCTGATGAAGTAGGCTAAAGCTTGGCCTAAAAACTTGATGTGGAATGATGAATTAAAACTCTCCCAATGAGGCTCCTCAAGGAGAGAGGTGGGATTCCCTCTCGGGAACACTCGATGCTAAACAACACTGCTACCCTGCTAAACAACAAGAGGAAGCAAAAGTCTTAGCAGACAAGAATAATGATCTAAAAACATGAAGAATAATGTTGCCATCCTCTTCCTTAAATAAAACATGATTTTTCTTGCCCTTGGCCCCACTCGATTAGGTCATATCTATCCAAAGATACATCTCCCTCCAAAACTGTGTTATTCCTTCTTGGATTCCTCCTCCTCCACAACTACGCTGTTGACTTAGTCAAAGTGGACTGAATCAACTTGATTTTATCCTTGTTCACACATGGAGGTGTTCTATTAAGCTAGAAAGAGTGTCCCCTTTCACATTTGGAGTGTTTTTATCCCTCCTTAGGAGACTTTTGGGATTTTCTACCCCTTTATTCACCGACTAGAGCTGTTGCTAACTCTAATGTTCCATTTAGCTTTGAGGCTAAAATTTGGGAACATTACACTCCTCCCCTCCAAAATATTTTCTTGTCCTCAAGAAAATGTATAGGGAGAGAAAAATTTCTCCCCTCCTCCTCATGTGGCCTCCCATCAATAACCTCCATCACTGCTTACTGTCTCATGGCCTCCACAAAGTAGGAGTGATGACCAACATGGTGAATGAGTCCCTCCCTCACCCATGCTATCATTCAAATGAAGTGAGTCACCATCCAACATGGCAACTCATGAAGAATATCCTCCACCTTTGGGTCCTAAAATTTAGGTGGGATAAATAAATGAACATGATAGGCAAGAGGGCCTATCCCACGCTATCCCCCTCTCCACTTATGATAAATGTAGAGGGCATGATGATCTTGCGCTGCAACTTGATTTCCCTCCAATGGCAAGAAGAAGATTGAGTCTCCAAAGAATCTTCCTCCAAAATCATGAGACATGCCAACCCAAACTATTCCATTCAATATGAATGGCACATCATCACCATTTGGCATCCAAATCAGGAAAATGATAAAATTTATGTGCAATATTGGATGGTACCAAAGGTTCTCCAAGTGGATATTACGCATTCTTCCGAACTACGGTTTGAGAATGTCATGTGGCAAGTGGTTCTGCAACAAGTTATAAGCTGTGCATGTTTGCTCTTCCAACATGGGGAATTAAGCATCAATGTCTATCAGCTATACATGGATAAAACAACAATACACTTTCTCAAAGTCATGTATATATGGGCTACTATCATCACAAACATTGGCCCTAAAGTGACCATGAAACCCAAAAATACTCTTGCTCTCTTGTGGAGCAATGCACTGCTTCATATATGGTGAGAAGATAAAAATACTCAATGGAGTAATCAAAAAGTACAGAAATGTATTTCTTACCATGCATGGTGAGTAGGCTGAAAGTGAGGTCCATGTATAAGTTCCTCCATGAATATCCCCTCATAAAAACCGGCAAGAAGAAGGGATACATATACTCCTTGGAACACTCCATCAATAAGAACACACTCCCATGTGACAGCATTGTAGGCCTTAGAAATACGGCTCCATGACTCCTTCCTTTGAAATTCCATATGCCAAAGCCATCCACCATCATGCTGTTATGTGACAAGATCTTCTTTCTACATGGAAGTCTCTCATGATCCTTCAATGCTGAAGGGTAGCCTCCTTGCACCATGAATGTGCCTTCCTTCTCTCTAGAAATTTCATGAAAAGTATGGGAAGAATTCTGCCCATACTCTCCCAAGTGCAACCACAGCAACAAAAACTCTTAATGCTCCCTCATCTCTCCCTCATACAAGCCATGGAGTAAGATCATGATGGTCAACTTGTATAATTCCCCATCAAACAATTCAGCCATGAAGTGCCTCCTCAAGTTCTCCAAGTGGTTCCTCCCACAAGAAGAGAAAAAGTGTGATGTGGCAATCATGGTTTTCCCATGGTTCCTCTTGAAATGTACAAGATATAAAATGGGGAGAATCATGCTCCCAATGGGCATCTTCAATCTCAAGCCCAATCTCCAAACAAAGCTCCCCATGACCATAAACATATCAGTAATATATGGAAGCAAAGTACAATGAGAACAAGTTTCCAAATGAAAACCGGAGAGTGAATCATAGTTCCACTCATGGAACTAGCACAGTGCATCCTTTGCTTGCTTCAAAATAAGAAATAACAAGTGCTATACTAGCCACTTTTTTTCTGCCACAGTCATCTCATAAGATGGGATCATGAAGTTACAATATGGTGTCAATGGTGAACAACTAGAAACATGTGGCTTCCCCCACAAACCATCAAAAATATAGCCAAAATCAATGCTACAAGTAGCTGCAAGTACATCATCATACAATATGCAAGAAGAGATTGTTACATCATGCTGCTCAAGTAAGGAAAAGAAGTACAATACAAAATATGAAATGATACCTCCTCCATCATGCACTTGAGATCTTGAGCTGAAATGGCTCAACTGGAAATTCTCCCTCACCTCCAAAGAGTAGGAAAGTGGTCGTGACCTCCTCTTCATCACCATCTAGGCTATGCATCTCTCCATATGTTGATATATGTCATGCTGGATGCCCTCCCAAGTGAACTCCTCCATCAAATGGAAATATGCATCAAAGTGCATAGAAGAGAATTCCTCATGTGCTACATGTAGCAGCTTCTCCTTGAGACTAGAAGATCTTGCCATAGGAATAGATGACCACATCATCCACCATGTATCTATCATCTCCATCCGGGTCATCAAGAGTCACGAATGCACCAAGATCCTTGAAGTACTCTACCAAGAGCTGAGATCTCCAATAAGGATCAATCCTCCTAAGAGACAACGCTGGTGATCTGGCATGTGAAGCTCTCCTCATGTTTTTGCCTGCTATTTTGACATCCCCCATGCCAATTTCTCCCTCCAAACTCTTCACCTTTCCAAAATCCAAGAGTGGTGAATCCAAAGACAAGATGTCTTCCATCAACTCTCGATCAAGTGGCCTCCCAGGTGGAATGCCTCCATGTAGTGAGACATCAATGTCAAGAGTAGACTGCTCATGTGGTTGGGCAACGTTGCCCCTGCCCTTATAGTGCAAATCAGTTTGCCTCTTCCTTGCATTGGCTCTCTGAAATAGAGAAGGGTGTGTGCCTCTCATCAAATGATGTTTCTCTTCCTCCCTACCTCCTCCTTCTAGCTGCAATGCTGCACAATCATGCTCCTCACTGATTGTGCTTGGACCTCCATGTATGACATCCTGGGGAAATTCTTGTAAGGATACAAGAATCCCTCCTATTGGATCATGTGCTCCTCCTCCCTCTGCATGAGGTACTAGATGTGCTCTAGATATGACAACGGTGTTGCCCTCATCTCCATCAATGGGATACGTCTCAATAGTTGGATTCCCCTGTGAAAAAGAGATCATCATGCCCTCTTGTTCAATAATATGAACTAGAGGTCTCGCTTCCAACAATGTGTAATGCAAGATGTTAGCTTCTCCCATGGTTTTCTGAAGTGGGGTCTCCTCTATAACATGCAAGGGTTTTGTCCTCTCAATTTTTCTGTGCTCATGTTTCTTAGGAAGTTTTTCACCAAACCTCCCCACCAATCTCTCTATGAATCTTGCATAAGATGAAGTGTTTGCATTCTTTAAAGAACAAGATTCAAAAATCCACCATGCATGAGCCTTACCTCTGAAATGCAGCACTGCAACTCTGATGGCTTCATCTTCAGAAATATGGTGCAGCTGCAAATAGGAGTCTAGCTCCTTCACCCAAGCTCCAACTGAACATGTAGGTGATTCGGAAAAAGTAGATAGAAGAGATCTACCTGCATCCTGTCGCTTGCTCTTCTCCACCGAGATCTTGCAAAATTCTTGGGAATCAGTATGATCTCTAAACCTCTCAGTTTGAGACTCATGCTCCTGCAACAAATCACTAAGAGTTCTCCTCTTAGGAATTCTTCCTCCTCCCATCCATTTCAAGATAGATCTGGGCACATGATTGCGTTGGGCATCATGGTGTGTAGCTACATGCTCACACTCACCATGTGCAATCTAATATTCCAAATTAGGAACAACTAAACTATTGGGAATATATCAAGATATTACCAATGTGGAGATCTAGCAATACATGAACATGACTAGAAATAGCAGTGAATAACATCAACTTCAGAAAATACAATAAGATCTCATAGCCATCTTACAAATAATATGGTAGCAGAAAGTGTACAAGATCTTGAGGAAATGATCACTCAAGCTTGGGAAAATCCATCATCAAAGACAGAAGTACAATAATAATGTAATACACTGCTACATATGATAAGCCAAGCTATGACTGCACAGTATATGAAGGAGAACTGTTGCAAAATAATGTCAATACATGGATACAACAATGTATAACTCAAATAAAGAAGGGGGAGAAATATCTCAACCCCTAGAAACTACAATACACAATCCTTAAGAGGATTGGCTGAAATATACACAAAATGGCAATTTTGCAGAAATGCCGGAGTTGCTGGGTAGCAGCTGCAACTCAGAAACTGGAAATGGATGTAGATAGCTGATGATGCTACAAATGATGGTTGAATCTCATCCAAAGGATCTCTCAGTTGAAAGGCTGAACCAATCCCTGAATATCTCACCAGCCAAAATAGTGGAGCAAGTCCCCACTGCAATTACACTCAGAAATAACGCAGTCTAGAGAAGGGACTGTGCTGCTGGTGAAGGGAAGTGCTTGGCCTGATGCCAATGATCTGCAATATGCTCATGAATCTTCCTCACTAACCTCCCAGAGGAATATAAGCTCCCTCCTCTGAAAGATGAGCCAAGGAAATGGTGTTGTGGAGTCTCCACTACAACACCCTGCAACACAAAGTTATCCTACTTCAGGAATAACGTTGTGACTGAAGGAGGTGGATTTGGCCTTGAGCCAAGAAATGTGGAGAATAAAGAAAAATCCCTCAAGAGGCCTCTCAAGAAGGTAAATAAATCTAAACAGGAATTCCCCGGCAATTCTTACTAAACAACAAAAGAATCTACAATGTCTGAATAGACAATGAATCAATAATCCAAAGCATGAATAACAATGGTTGCCTTTCCCTCCTTTTAAACAAGTGAAAGATCTCTCTCCATGGGCCCCACTCATTAGGGTTTCCTCCACCAAATATCATCTTCCTCATTCACACTGTGCTATCTTCCAAAGTGAGCCACTCCTCCTATGGCAACGTTGTTGACTTGGTCAAACCTAACCTTGTCTTCATGCATTTGCCCCTTTTCACACTTGAGGGTGTAAAATAAAGCTACTCTGATGATCCCTTTCTCATTAGGAGGGATTTAATTCAAGTCTTCAATAAGCATGGGCTTCCTTACCCATTTATTTAGCTGCAAGGTGATAAAGACAAAATTTTAATATTCCATTTAGCCATGTACTAAAATGGGAATATTACAGTCCTCCCCTCCCAAATGTTGCTTGTCCTCAAGCAACTCCAAGGATAGAGTTGGAAAATCTCCCCCCAAGGCATGGAGTCTGAAATGTGTTGAGAGACATCTTACCCAAGTGGATCCTCCATCCCCATGCAATCATCCATACAAAATGAGTTACCTCCCAACATGGCAACTCCAGAAAATCACCTTCCACCATTGGCTCCTGTAATGTAGGTGGGCTGAAAATCTGATCTTGGTAGACAAAATAGCCTACCCCATGCTATCCTCCTCTCCACTTAGGATAAGTGTAGATTATATGATGATCTTGGGCTGCAATAATGTTTCCCTCAAGTGGCAAGATGAATACTAGACCCCCAAGGATCTCTTCTCCAACGTTATAAAACATGTTATCCCAAATCATCTCATATGTGATGAGTTGGAAGTCACCATCATATGGCATCCAATCAATCCTATGGCTCACCTCAAATGGAAACAAATTTTTTGTTGTAGTGGCCACATGTCCTTTCATGCTCCCATTAGAACATGCAATGCAAATAATGTGGGAGATTTCTCCCCCAAGGGACACATTCAACCAATGTGCCATTCCCCCAATCATGATCTCAACAAATATAAAGACAACAACAACATAATGAACCATAATGAGAACCATCCTTGCTATCATGTGTGGCAAGGGAGAAGGACAATGGTCCCTCAATTGTAACCAATGCAGTTTTACCCTCAACTGCAAAAGAGTATGACAAAAAGTGTGGCCTCTCAACCACTTGCTTGCTTTCCCACTCTCCTCAAATGTATGGAGAAAGTGAATGATGTATGGTGCAAGGTGAGTAGGTCCTCCAAAATACATTACCTCCCCAAGTCCTCCTAGGGAGTGGTCACCAATAGTGCTCATGGCCTCAAGTATACCATGGGGTCTAGAAAGAAGAATGCTCCTCCTTGGAGCAACATCTTGTACATATATGGTTAAGGGATGAATATACAAATCATCATGAAAATAAACAATAACCTTACCATAAGTTTTGTGTATGCAAATGGAGTGGCTCAAAAATGAGTCTCCTCTCATCCTCAAAGAGAAAATAGGTGGTTGTGCTAACTCCTCCAAAGAGTTATGTATCTCCTCCATCTGCACATGATATATGCATCTCCTCATATGTTGATCTGTCAATATCATGAAAGCAAGAAGATCCTAGGAGCACTACACTCCTTTAAAATCAATGAATGGTGCCTCAACATGTGAAGCATCCCTCCTCCTCTGTTGGTCCAATGGTCTCCCCAACAAAATGTCTCCATGCAATGAGACATACTCAACAAGATATGACTAAATATATGAATGAAAAAGTATTTCCATGCTTCCACTATGCAATGCAATCACATTCTTAGGTGCATCAACCTCATGAAATATATAGGGATGTGTGCTCCTCATCACATCATGATGGTCATCCTCCCTATCTCCTCCTTGTGTCTCCATGGTTCCACACCTCCTCAAAAATGGAACATGTAGAACATGAGTTGTGCCTTGATCTCCACACATGAGATCCTACGGACTTCCTTGAAAAGATGAAATAATCCCTCTACCTAGAGCAAGAGCTTATCCTTCCTCTGCATGAGGCACTAGATAATCTATAGATGGCATAGCGTTGTTGCCCTCAGCTTCCTCAACATGGATGGGCAACCCTCCAATAATGTTGCTGTAAATATGGAATCCCTCCCAAGGTGGAAGTAATTCCTGATCATCAAAGGTCAAGGAGTATCCCCTTTGCACAATGATAGTGCCATCTCTTACTCCTACAACATCATACAAGAAAGGAGAGCAAATCTTCTCTTGCTCTCCAAAGAATGACCCCAATAACAAATGTTTTTGCTGCTCCCTCATGCTCTCATCATGCAAGATATGTGATGAAGACATAGTGTATGATATGAATTTTGCATCATCACTATGCACCCATGCTCTTTGCTGCCACATCTTTTCGATCCTCATACCCTGGGAAAAAGTCTATGCCAAGTGATGGCCAAACTCCTTCAAGAGTAACCAGCGCAACCAAGCCTCTTGCTGCCCGGTATCATAAATCTACAACTAGCTCACCAGCTTCTTGCTCACCATTCACATCCACTCAACCAATTGTGGATGTCTCCTTCCATCCTTCATCTTGGTACTCCTCCCATGAGGGCTACCATCATCCCAAATCAGATTCCTGCATTTCATGGGATCTTGAAATGCAATCTTCCCGAGGATCAATTTGACCCTATAAGGACCCAAATAGGTGGTAGGAAAAAACCTCCCATCATGATGTGCATGGCTCAAGGAATGTCAAACACAGTCATGAGAGATTTTATCCATCTGAAGATGTCCTCCATCTTCTATTTTCTGCTATGAGAAGGGAAGAAAATCCTCAAACTATTGTAGAATCTTGCACTCCATGATGTGTGGGAGTGCACCTCCATTGAAATCTCTCCTTGAGATCTCCTCCTCATGCATGGTCCTCCAAAACCAAAGAGGTCTTGGATCTGCTGTCAGTAGAAGTTTCTCTTTGAGTTGGGGCATGCTCATTGAGAGAGTGTCATCTAGAGAGGAGAAAGAGTTTCTTATCTCCAGATGTCTACTCCTTCTCACTGCTTCCTCCATGGCTTCCTGAATGAAGTTACTCTTTAGGTGCTCACATGAGGAATGGTTCCTTTTTTCTTCATCACTGCTCTTGTACAGCGCAGTGCTATTCTGCTACTCTAGGTTAACTACATGCAATGATTTATACCCATCCAAAGTGTTTGTTGAAATGACAAGAGATGGATTTTTAATCATACCTTGGGGAAATTTAGAAGCTCCTTGTAAGGCTGCAAGAGTTTCCTCCTCATTAGTGTTGGTATCCCAAACTGTTGAAGATGAAGGCTGCTCCTCCATGGTCTCAACAATGCTAGTACATGCCTCATCAACTGGTGGTGAGGGCTCCTCCCTCTTCTGGCCAAATCTCCTGATCAATCTCTGAGAAAACTCAACAAGAGTAGAAACCCTTGTATGGCTTGAATGACTGAACCACCAAGTACTTGCTTCACGTCCAAGGTGCACCGCTGCAACTTCTATAGCCTCTCCATCTACTAAAGGATGTAGCAGGAAAAAAGCTTCTATATTCTTCACCCGAACCTCTGCTGCACATGTGAGTGATCCATCAAATGTGGACAATAGAAAACTATTGCCTCTCATCATCCCATAGCTGTGGGGTCTTATTTCTTATTTTTGTTGAATAAAGTGTGGAAAAGCTAGAGTCTCTTGGAAGGCTCTAGGTTTGGCTTGGTATTCAGCAAGGTACTCACTTAGAATTTTTAATTCCAAGTGCTCTTCATGCTTCTGGTCTTCTTCTCTGTGAGAGTAGGAAGTGCATGGTCCTTCCTCTTCCCTTTCTTCAATCTGCTTGACCTCCTTGGAGAGGTCTCCTCTGGATGCTCTAGATCCAAACTCCTTTGGAGATCCCATCTCCAATCTCATTTTCTTTAGCTCTCCTTGAAAGCTCTGCATAGATTTTGGAAGAAGATTTGTAAGCTTGTATTCCTTTCTCCCTTCACATACTGAAGCCTTCTCTTTTCTGTCCATCTCTCCTGAAAGTGTAATGGCATGAGATCCACAGGCTGAGCCAAGATTTAGGCTTTGATACCACTGTAATATCCCAAAATCGGGACAGCTCAACAAGCATTCATTAAAAATGCATTCCCAACAACATATGAAATAAAATAGTGAAATGGACCCTTGGATCCTATAGATTAGTTAGTATAAAACCTAAATCCAAGAATAGAGCTGAAACCAATCAAACTATATGGGCTAAACAGACCTCCCACACTAGTGTAGTTGAAAATGACGAAAAACCCCAAATACTGCAACACCAGGATTTCTGCATAAAAGTGACTGCGCAGTCTAAAAGAGGGTTTTAACTCAGAAAATAGGAGAAAAAATATATCTACTCATATATTGATGAATAATTATGAAGAACAGAGATCTAGTCTCCTTATACAAAATACAAGAGAACCCGACAAGTGTTTCTTATCAAAACACTCTGCATACAAATGCGATATTCAGAAAATTACTGAATAATCACTACAAAACTGAAGAATAAGAGTGTATAAGGCTGAAATATGAATTATATGATGTAGATCCCTCAAGATCTTCCTCCCATGAAAGGTTGGACCTTTCAATCACAAGAAAACACTACAACGGAGCCACTAGACCATCTGCTGAATGCTGCCTCCAAAATAATGCATTCCCTAGTTGGAACAATGCTGGGAATGTAGGGGAAATGTGTGGTCTGATACCAAATATCTGAAATAGGCTCTAGAGATCTCCAAACAGGTCCATCAAGTGAAGGAAACCTTCCTCCAATGAGAAACTAGCTCAGAAACTGGGATTCCAATCCCTTCCACTGCTGCACCCAGCAACACTGCACAATCTCTGGAAAAAATGCACTGATGAAGTAGGCTGAAGCTTGGCCTAAAAACCTCATGTGGAATGATGAATGAAAACTCTCCCAATGAGGCTCCTCAACGAGAGAGGTGGGATTCCCACTCGGGAACACCCGGTGCTAAACAACACTGCAACCCTGCTAAGCAGCAAAGGAAGAAAAAGTCTTAGCAGACAAGAATAACAATCTAAAATGTGAAGAACAATGTTGCCATCCTCTTCATTAAATAAAACATGATTTTTCTTTCCCTTGGCCCCACTCAATTAGGTCATCTCTATCCAAAGATACATCTCCCTCCAAAACTGCGTTATTCCTTCTTGGATTCCTCCTCCTCCACAACTGCGCTGTTGACTTAGGCAAAGTGGACTGAATCAACTTGATTTTATCCCTGTTCACACATGGAGGTGTTTTATTAAGCTATAAAGAGTGTCCCCTTTAACACTTGGAGTGTTTTTATCCTCCTTAGGAGACTTATGGGCTTTTCTACCCATTTATTGACTAGAGCTGCTGCTAACTCTAATATCTTCCATTTAGCTTTGAGGCTACAATTTTGTAACATTCTGGATATGGATGACAATTGAATTCATAAGGTTCTGAGCTTTGAAATAGTCTTTATTTATTTAGATACTAAAATGAAATATCAAATGATAACATGTTCTTTTAATGATGCAAGTTATGAAATATTCACAAGGTAATGGAGATAAAGATATCAAAGTTTAGAATAGGATCAATACTAAGTTTCAATGTAATAATTTATTTCTAAATAATTTCCTTTAATTGATAAATTCCATATTAATGATGAGAGAATATGATTACAAGATTTTTTCCCATTCACGGGAGACAATCTCTTACCTTGTAAATCTTGGAGAATAAGAGTTGATAGGCCAAGATTTTCAATGATCTGAAATGGACCAAGCCAAAGTTTTTTGAACTTTGTATGTTTTCTCTTTTCTTCATGGGATTTATCCCATTTCAGAACCAAGTCACTAATTTCAAATGTTTTATTTCCTACTGAACCTGCATCAAACCAAGACTTAACCATATTTTGATGTTGGGTATGAATGTGTTTGGCCTTTTCTCTTCCCTCTTCTAGTTTTAGGATTTGAGATAGTCTTAATTGTAAAGAAGAGCAAGGTTGTTCCTCAATAGATTTCACTAGAGCTAATGAAGGTAAGGCTAAATTAGGGTCAACACAACTTCTTTTCCATATACTATGTAATAGGGAGAAGTTCCTAAAGAAAGCATTATGAGTAATACTATCATCCCATAGAGCAAATATTAAGGCCTTATGCCAATTCTAGTTACGCCGAGAGGCGCATCCACAACCCAATTTGACCCCGATGTCGTGGGTCACGTCCTCACACAAAATGTCATTAAGTTTTAAATTAAAATAAAAAATAAAAAATAAGTCTCGCTTAACAAATAAATTTTAACAATCATATAAATAAACCAAAAAAAATTTTTAAAACAACCTCATATTGATAGATCCCTGCATCTACGACCTAATATCCCTCATAAACCATTTCCCTCACAAGAGAGACAATGGTTGTGATATCTCTTTCATGCCAGGGTCCATTTCTACAAGAGAGACAATGGTTGTGATATCTCTCTCGCTCATGGGTCTCTCGCCATGAAAGCAAACACGGAGAACAAAACCATTACTAGCAAGAAAAAACATTTTCCACTCTCTAATACCTAAATCATTCATGGCAGATACCAAATGCTCACAATGAATAATATCACAAAGATCAAGAGAATCTGCACCTGAAATTACCTGATTCTCCATGGTTCACATAATCTTTGAAATCACCAAGGTTTTAATATATTATATTAGTTGAAACCTCATTACTGAAAATTAGTTGATATTTTCAGGATTAGATGATTCGTACCGATTTTTTCAATCTGACCAACCTCTCATTCCCTACCGATTGCGTGCATGGTGGAGCATAAATATTCAAGGGATCTATGTTACCAAATTCAATTTTTGGGTATAGTTATAAAGGTAATTATTACAGGCTGATGAAAGATTATGTTGCTTAAAATTGCAGATGTTCATAATGTTATTATAAGTGGCATCCGATATCAAAGCATGAGACCACCAGTATTGAAACAGTGCCTATCGTGAATGAACCCATTTCCCACCTGGTGCGCAGTACAAGAAAGTAAATTCTAATAAAATTTGAATTAATCCAAGTATTCAAACAATATCTGTTGCTTACCATACTGAGAATTAGACGGACTAAACAACATAGATCTTTGAACAATAAATTTTGGGATTGATACAATAGTATTGTATAGAAAGAGCATTACATTAAGAAAATCTCATCCCACCTAGGCTCTAGAGTTTGGAGAGAACAACACATTAAGAAATTTTTATCCCACCAAGCCTGTAGAAATATAACAAGCACTACAAAGTTCAAAATACGGATATATACCATAAAACCCTTGAGATTTATGAGGGGATTAGAATTTCCCTTTGTTGTATTCGTACACTTTCTCGCAAGCTGAGGAACATAATGCCCTACGTTCACAAACAAATTCCACAAGTCTCTATTTACAGAATTGCAATTTAGTGTCGAGTTTTCTAACAGAATACTATGAAAATTGAGTTATAATAGTCTCTTTGATTGGGCTCTATCCATCAAGTTATGGAATATTTAAAATTACTCTACAATGTAATTAAGTTCATGTTGTTTCCAAACTCTCTATATAGACTGACTTGCGTAACTCTCCCCACATACATAAAATTCTTTATTCCCGTACTGAGGGAATCTCTCGATCCGATTGATAAGAAAAACCAACGCATGGAGGACGTAGAGGCAAGCAGTATGTAGTAATTTCAGGCTGAGTAAGTCAATATGTTGATTTCTAATTATATTTGACTACTTCCACTAAATAAATAAAGCCTCTTTTTATATTTACTTCATAAACCTCCTTATACTTACAATAAGTCAAAAAAGAAGTTTTTATTTTACGTGAAGCCTATATGCCAAATACACATGGGCCAAATTATCATTAATACCATGGGCTAAATACCATATTTATAAAAGAGCTATGGTAAATAAATAAATAAATATAAAAGAGGTATAAAGAGGCATGATAAATATATAAAAACATATCAAATATCATTATAAATCAACATCTAATTATATACCAAGTCTATGAGCCAAATACCATTGTAAATAAAAGAGGTATGGTGAATAAATAAAACCTATTTTTTTATATTTACTCTATAAATCTATTTATATTTACCAACGATCAAAAAATAGGTTTTATTTAGGTGAATCCTATAGGTCAAATACTATGGGCCAAATCATTATTAATATCATGCCAAAAAAACCATTATTATCCCTAATATTAATATCAAAAATATTAATAATAATAATATTATTATTAAATCTAATATTCATATTAATATTATTATATTTAATAACTTTTGGATTAATACAATATTAAATTTTCTATATTATTATATACATTAATGTATCATGATATATATTAACTCTAGATATATATGGAAGGGAAGAACAAAGACATAGAGTGATAGAGGTGGAAAGATAGAGGGAGTGAGAAGGGAGAGATGGGGGACAAAATCAAGGAGAGGGGAGAGGGAGGAATGAGAGAGAGAGAGGGAGAGGAGTGAGAGAGGTAGAAAAGGAGTACGCAAGGAAGAGGGAGACATAAATATGGAGAGAGGAGGAGAGAGGGATGGAGATAGTAGAGAGGATTGGAGGGCGAGAGATAGAGAGAGAGAGAGTTATGGGGGAAGAGAGAGGGATTAGAGGGAAAAGAGAGAGATGGGGGAAGAGAGAGGGGGGTAGGAGAGGAAGGGAGAGAGAGGAAGGAAGAGAGAGGAGAAGAAGAGAGGGAGGGAGATAGGAGGATAGAGGGAGGGATAGAGAGATGGAGTTGGAGGGAAGAATATATATATATATATATATATATATAGAGAGAGAGAGAGAGAGAGAGAGAGAGAGAGAGAGAGAGAGAGATGGATTTAGAGGGGGAGAGGGAGAGAAGGAAGAAACACGAGAGAGATTGATAAGTGGAGAGAGAGATTAAGTGACAAGGGAGAGATGGAGAGAGAATGTGTATGTTTTCGGATGAGATAAAGAGACAAAGAATGAGATATGAAGAGAAGGGATGAGAGAAGGAGAGAGGTAGGGATATAGTAATAGAGTTGGGGGGTGAAGAGAGAGACCGATAGAGATGTAGGAGAGAAATGGAGAGATAGGAAGGAAAGGGAGGATGTGAGTGAGTGGATAGAGGGGAAGGAAACAAAGATGTACTTCGAGGGGGAGAAAGGGAAGAAGATTTCATGCACTAGATGAATTGATTTCAGGTGTAGATGGGAGATTCTAATCCATTTTGATTGCTTGCACTAGTATGCATCGATTTTAGCGTATATGTTTATTTATAATTATATTTAATTTCTTGTACTATATGCATTGATTTCAATGCATATGATTGCTAATCCTATATGTTTTCTCTCAATAAATGAATTGATTTCGGTGTAGACTACGATTTTTTTATCCTATTTGATTTCTTGCACTAGATTCATTAATTTCAAGGGTAGATAGTTGATTTCTAATTATATTTTACTTCCACTAGATGCATTGATTTCAATGTACATGATTTCTAATCGTATTTGATTGCTTGCACTAAATGCATCTATTTCAGTATAGATGGTGATTTCTAATCCTATTTGATTGCTTGCACTAGATGCATTGGTTTCGAAAGATGTTGGTTTCTAATATTATTTGCTTACATGCACTAGATACATTAATTTCAGTGTAGATGTTGATTTCTAATCCTATTTGATTACCTTGCATTAGATGCATCCATTTCATTGTAGATGTTGTTTTCTAATCCTATTTCATTGTTTGCATTATATGCATTGATTTTAGTGTAAACATTGATTTCGATTTGATGTAATTGGATGTACATTGATGGTACATTAATTTTAAAGTGATTGGATTAACAGTAGTGCCTATGTTTCTAAGAGAAAAGAAGAAGAAGTCGGGTTAAGGTTAAATACTAAATAAATTATGTATTTTTCAATATATTCTTCACATATCACATTTGAATGATATGATAGGTGTATTTGTTATTTAATATATTAATTATTTCATTTTTATGATCACCAAACATATTTATATTAATAACATTTGTTAGAATTTGTATTTCTAATCTTCAAAATTTCAAAGTATGATGTACATCTCAAAAATATATAAAAATTTTAATAACTGCGAAAAATGTGACGTTGATGCCTCCAACTAGAACTCGGCTTAGATCCATCTTACTCGGATCTATCATGCAATCGAGAGGATCAAATCTCTCGAGGTGCAAACCTTTTCCTCAAGTTTTGCACTCAAAAAATAGGTTTGCACCTCGAGAGATTTGATCCTCTCGACGCATGATAGATCCGAGTAAGATGGATCTAGGTCAAGTTATCATCCAATGGTTCACTTCATTATTCTCAAGAGGTTTTTTTGGTGGATTTAACTAATCCATTTCCTTGCGAATAATAATTTGCAGAAAATTTAAGTTAAAAACCTCTCTTTAATGCAAATTTAGTAATAACATTACCGAAAAAGTATTGAGCAAACATGATAACATTAGGTAGGCCAAACCTGGTAGTTATATGTTGATCAGTAAAATCCATGACAATTTCAGAGTTGACCACCTTTAAATGGATTTCTTTGACCCACTTAGTGAAGTAATTTGTAGTAGTTAAAATATACATGTGTTATTTAGAATAATTTTGAACAATCTCACCTATAACATCCAACTCCCATTGTTCAAAAGGTTGTTCAATATTGACTGGATACAGAGGTAAGGTTAAATTATTTTCTCTTCCTGAAGCTATTTAGAAGACTTTTCATTTTCTTATATAAGAATGTGCTATACACAAAATGACCTCCTCAACAGCTCAAAGGAGAAGGATACTTTGACTGGAAGAAAAGACTAAAGTTACAAGCTTATTTGCCAAGGTAATGCACCCAAGGAATAGACATAGGGAATTATAACACTTCAAATGCCTCAGCAAAAAGTGTTATTCCCTAGGTTAACACTTTTTTATACCTAAAGGGAATCTTTACTAGATATTTATAAGATTCTAGAGGTCAAAGCGTGAGTTGACTGACCGGCACTCCGTTTTTCACTCAAATATTAGCTCGAAAAGTAGAAAAAAAATTGCCTTAGTACTATATATATAAAGACATTTCTAATCCTAATAGAGCTTCACGAGAAGGGAAAGAGAAATAAAGCGAGGAAATATCCAAGCTTTTTCCTCATTGGAACTCATGGAGAAATTGGCAAGCAGAGGCTCTCCTCATCTATAAATTAGAGGCTTGGCCATTGTAACAAGGATCAAAATTTTGAGATTAGCATTGTTGTGATGTCAAAGAGTTGAGAGAGTGAGAGGGATAGGATCCAAGGAGCTAAATGGAAGATATGATTCAACAACCATTGTTGTAATCATTCTTCTCTCATCAAATAATATACATTTTCTCTTGTTCTGTCTACTTGATGATGTTAAGACTTCTTTTCTGTATATGTTGATGAAATTCGACATTGATAGTATCCATAGATGCATGCTAGCTTTACATTCTCTTATATGTTAATGATTTTAATTGTCAATGTTTGTATACTATGAAGGTTACTTCTTGTCTTGACTATGTGTAGGTACTATTCTAGGAGTGGGCAAAGAGATTCTCCCTTTGTCACACTGAGATCTCTGATGGAACTACACTAGAGACAGTGAGGTAACTCTTCTCTTCTACCTTGTCAATTCTATATTAACATGAATGTGTGCATGTGCCTTTAAACCGTTGCAGGTCATCTAATCCATCTAACATGGATCCCAGGAGACCTGAGAGGGTTTTTCTGTCTATAACCACCCATGCATTAATCCCTACAGAAGAAATGGTGACTCCACTGGGGAAAGCTCTTAGTTCTTGATCCTCCTCTTCTTGTTCCTCGATCTCTCTTTCTCTCTAAGAATTCCTTCTCTTCCGGATTCATATTATGATCACTTGGTATGCTTCCCGACCTCTTCTGCTACTCACAGCCTCTAATTAGACATTCATTGTACCCATTTTTCATATTGATTCTCTATAGCGCACCCTATTGTGCAATCCAGAGTGTTATAACGCTTCCAAACTTCTAGTACAGTATGCTAGTCCTGCTCCTAACACTCTTCATATCTCCCTCAGATGTAATACTGCACCATTATATTGATATCCACTATGTTCTTTGGATTCTTGGGCTGCAAGTTTTCCTGTGGTCTGGCCTTGAGATCTACAATTGTGATGTTAGTTTGGCTGGATTCTTGCATGCCTATTTTTCTTTTTTATAAGATATATTTATTGCATTTAATTTTCAGGAAAAAAGAAAACAAAAATGAAAAAATTACTTTAAGATTTATGTTTTAGTTGGTTAGTTTCTGATTTTATTGGGCTAGTTGTTAGGAACATTGTATGTCTGCAGTTTGTGAATGTGTTTTTACCGCATTTGGATGTGTATTGCTGAAATTATGTATGAATCTCTCCTTGTAAGAAGCTCTTTAATCGAATGAAAAAATAAATTGTTTTTCTTGCATGGATTGTGTCAAAGTCACATAAACTCCATACGTCAACACCCCCTCCGAAGATGCTAAAACAAGTTCACATAAATTCAAATTCTTAATAAAAGTAATCAAAAACTTTCTTTTTTAGCTTACACAGATTAGTTTAGGCTATGATCTTTGGCTAGGCAGTGGTGAGTAAACTGCCCAAGATCACCAAATTGAAACTAGTTTCATTAAAGAGAGTAAAATCATGCTACACTCATATCATTGGGGATTTCTCCCCTAACAAAGGATTTAAGAGCGAGACAACATTGGAATTTGAGAGAAGGTAGCTCACCTTCTATTGCAGTTCCAGTGGGTATTATGTATATTTGGGATCCCATCAGGGATATCAGATTTGAGTCAAGGAATCAGGTGTCCTGCCCGTACAATGTATTGTCGATGACCATGACCCCCACGGTGGTTTTTATGATTTGAGGTAACCTTAGAGGCCATAATTTTTAGGAACGAACACAAGGTGATTAGGGTGGGCTACCATGGTGCCTAAATAGATGAACCTACTCTATCTTTGTTTTTTGAGAGGGTTCTCATATTCACGAGATTACTTGGCCCCTTAATCCAAGATTCGAGTGAATCTCAGGATTAATTGTAATACATTTGGTCGCATCTCTCTTTTAGAGTGATGCTGGGTTTCATCTTGTAATATTCCAAAATTTTCTGACAATAATTTGGAATATTAATTTTTGTTGATTTCACCTAAGAGGAGAATAAATGGGTAAGGAGGCCCATGCATGATGATAATCTCAATAAAATCCCTCATATTATGAAATGGGATCATCTTTGGAGCTACTTTTCACACCCTCATGTGTGAGCAGGGTTATTTGCAAGTGGACAAGGTCAGGTTTGACCAAGTCAACAGCGCTGCCATAGGAGTAGTGGCTTACTTTGGAAGACAATGTAGTGTGAATGAGGAAGGAGATATTTGGTGAAGGAAACCCTAATGGATGGGGCCCATGGAGAAAGAGATTTCACTTGTTTAAAATTAGGGCAAGGCAACCATTGTTTCTCATGCTTGTATTATTCATCTCATTGTCTATTCAGACAATTGTGCATTCTTTGTTGTTTAGCAAGAGTTGCCAAGAGGAATTCCTGTTTAGGATTCCGTGTCCTTGTTGAGAGGCCTCTTGAGTGATTGCACTGATTTTCCTCACATCTAGGCTTGAGTCCAAGCATCCTCCACCAACAAAGTGTTATTTCTGTAGCAGAATAATGTTGTGTTGTTGGGTGTTGCAGTCAGGGTTCACTACACCACCTCCATCAGCTATTTTTCAGAGGAGGAGTCTCTCTTCTCTTTGGGAGATCATATTGGACGAATTCTGAAGCTTATTTCAGACTTTGGCATCAATGAAAACTCATTCCATAGCCCTACAGTGTAGTTTCATCCAGTGACTACGTTATTTTGAGTGGAGCATTTGTAGTAGGGCTCTTGCAAATGGTTGGAGGGTGAGATATTTGGTGAAGGGATCAATGTTTCACTTGAAAGATCCTTTGGAGGAGGCTTATTTAGTTTGGGCATCATCTATAGCCATCTCCATCCAGTTCTATTTCTAAGTTGATGCTGCTACCAAGAAAGTCTGACATTTTGCAGATTTTGTATTTTATAGCCAATCCTTTCAGGATTGATAGGAGGTAGTCTTTGATGAGTTGAGATCATCTCTCCCAATGCTGTATTGGGCCATATATTTATATATCCACGTATTTGACATATGTAGCATGCAGTTTCTCTATAAAATTGTGTTGTCATAGCTTGAGCATCCATGTGTAGCAGTGGTTTTATCATGTTTCTTGTACTTGTTTCTTGAGGCTGAGCATTTCCTATCTTGAGTAACCTTTTTCCTCCATGTGTTGTTGCTATTATTTAATGAGATGGCTATGGATTTATCTCACATTTATATGATTTGAGTGTTGCTGCTACTCCATTATTGTGTTTGCAAATTGCTGGGTCTCCAACATTATAATATCTTGAGATATTCTCATTGTTGTAGCATTTTCCTGATTTTGAATATTACAGTGGTATCGAAGCATGATATCTGGCTCATCCGATGGATCTTAGCCATCATGCTATCAAGGAGAGAGAAGATGAAGACTCCACTATGTGGAGAGAAAAAGGAAGATAAGCTTACAAAGCTTCTTCCAAGATATGTACAGAGCATTCATGAAGAATTTGAGAAGATAAGAAGGGAGATATGTATAGGATCTCCAAGAGGGTTTGAAACTGAGTCAAAATCTAGATTTTCTGATAGGGAGTGTGAGCATGCAGCCACACCCTATGAGGTACAGCGTAGTCACATGGCCAGCTTTGCCATGAGAGGAAAAGAAGAAGGAGGAATGCCGAAGAGAGGAACTCTTAGTGGTTTCTTACATGAGTATGAATCTCAAACTCAGAAGTTTAAAGATCATATTACTTTTCTGGAGTTTTGCAAGATCATGGTGAGGAGGAGAAAGAAACATAATATGGATAGATTTCTTCTATATATATTTTATGGTTCCCCTAATTGTTCATCCAGGGCTTGGATAGAAGACCTAGACACCTTTCTATAGCAGCATCAGATTTCCGAAGATGAAGCCATCAGAATAGCAGCGCTGTACTTTGGAGGTAAGGTCTATGCATGGTGGTTATTTGAGTCATTTACTTTGAAAAATGAAAATTCCTCTTCCTATGCAATTTTCATTAGAACTTTGATGGAAATATTTGGTAGGAAGAATTCTAAAACACATGTGGAGGAAATAAACTGATCTAAACAAACAAAACCCTTGCATGTGATGAAGAAAACCATAGACTCAGAATCATTTCAGAGAACCATGAAGGAGGCTGATATCTTGCATGATAATTTATTGGAGGCAAGATATTCATCTTGTATTTTGGCACAAGGAGGTAAAGATATCCCTTTTCCAAGAAAGGATCCAATCAGTAGAGGGTTTCCCACTCATGCTGAGAAGGCTAAGGGCAACAGCACTGTCATTTCTAGAGTTGATCTAGAACCTCATGCAGAGGAAGGAGGATCTCTTGCTCCAACTAGAGGGGTTCTTGCATATTTTCAAAGAAGTCCCCATGATCTCATACATGGAGGTCCAAGCACAATCAGTGAGCAGCATGGTTGTGCAGCATTGCAGCCAGAAGGGGGAGGAAGGGAGGAAGAGCAGCATCATGTGATGAGAGGCACACACCCTTCTCTATTCCAGAGAGCTAGTGCAAAGAGGAGGCAGACTGTATTTCTATGTGAGAGCAAGGGCAAGGTTTCCCAACCATATGTACAATCCACTCTTGACATTGATGCCTCATTGCATAGAGGCATTCCACCAGGGAGGCCACCAGATCTAGCATTGATGAAAAACATCTTGTCTTTAGATTCACCACTCTTGGATTTTGGAGAGGTGAAGAGTTTGAAGGAGAACTTTGGCATGGGGGATGTCAAATTAGTAGGTAGCAACATGAGTAGATCTTCACATGACAGATCACCAGCGTTGTCTCTGAAGAGTATTGATCCTTACTGGAGATCTCAGCTCTTAGTAGAGTACTCCAAGGATCTCGGTGCATGGATGATTCTAGATGACCCGGATGGAGATGATGAGTACATGGTGGATGATATGGTCATCTATTCACATGGCAGAGTCTTCTTGACTAGAGACTCTAGTCTCAAGGAGAAGCTGCTACATGCAGCACAGGAGGACTTCTTTTCCATGCATTTTGATGCATATCTTGCCTTGGCAAAGGAGTTCATTTGGGAGGGCATTCAGCAAGACATATTTCAGCATATGGAGAGATGCAGAGCCCGAATGATGATGGAGAGGATGTCACAACCACCTTCCTACTCATTAGGAGTAAGGGAGCATTATCAATTGAGCCATTTCAGCTCAAGTCTTCGAGTACAAATGGAGAATGTACAATTTCACCTTATGTTTTGTACTTCTTGTCTTTTTATGAGCAGCCTAATTTACCAAGGAGGATTATTCCTTCTTGCATGTTGTATAATGATGTAATTGAAGCCATTTGTAGCATTGAGATTGGCTATCTCATTGGTGGTTTGTGGGGAAATCCACATGACTTTTGGTGTGCACCATTGACACCCTTTTGTACTTTCATGTTTATATCTTGTAAAATGATTGTGGCAGCAAATAAGTGGTTGGAAAAGAACTTTTTTTTGTTTGATTTGATGCAGGAAAGGGATACACTGTGTTGGTTCCTTATATGGGAATTTGATCCACTTTCCGGTTGTCATGTGACAACTTATTTCTATTGGTTTTTGCTTCCATGTATTGCTGGTATCTCTATGTTCATGGGAAGATTAGATTGGAGAGTGGGCTTGAGATTGAGGATGCCCATTGGGAGCATGATTCTCCCTACTATATATGTTTTACATGTCAGGAGGAACGATGGGCTGACCATGAATGCCACATTACATTTCTTTCCTTCTTGTGGGAAAAACCAATTGAAGAAATTGAGAAGGAACTCCATGGATCATGAGGAAATGGAGGAGTTAGCACAGTCAACTCTTTTCCCTTTGAGGATGAGGGGAGACTCATCTATGAGCCACTCCATCTATATGAGAAAAACATATGGTGAGAGTATTTTTTATTTGCATAATGATTTTTCTATATATATGCATCTCTTAACCATATATGTGCATGGATTTGCTCAAAGGAGGGATATTCTTCCTTCTAGATTTGATGGTCTACATAAGGCCATTGTGGATGATCACTCCCTAAGTGAATATGGGGCTGAGGTTTCTCATGGAGAACATACTTACATTGCACATTACATCATTCACTTTCTCCAGAATTGTGAAGAGGTTGGGGCAGCAAGCATATGGTGGGAAGGCCACCCATCATTTTATTTTCTATGGCAGTTGAGAGTCAAACTGCGTTGGCTGCATTTGAGGGATCATTGTCCTTCTCCTTTACTTCACATGGTAGCTAGCATGATTCTCCTTATGGTTCCCTTGGTTGATATTGCTAAAGTTTTTCTTGGGAGCATGATTGGAGGGGAGGCGCATTGGGTGAATGTGTCCTTGGAGGGAAGAAACTCCCACACACTTTGCACTACATGTTCTAAAGGGAGCATGGGAGATGGTATGGCCACTACAACATCTCATTTGTTTCCTTATGAGGTGAACCATATGAGGAAAGTGTTTCCTTATGAGGTGAGCCATATGAGGAAAGTGATTCCATATGATGATGACTTCCAACTCATCACATATGAGATGATTTGGGCCAACATGTTTCATAGCGTTGGAGGAGAGATCCTTAAAGGTCTAATCTCCATCTTGACATTTGAGGGCAATGTCATTGTAGCCCAGGATCAAAATACACTCTACAATTATCCTAAGTGGAGAGGAGGACAACATGGGGTAGGCTACTTTGTCTACCAGGATCAGATTTTCAACCCGCCTACATTTCCGGAACTAAAGGTGGAAGAGGACTTTCAGGAGTTGCCATGTTGGGAGGTAACTCATTTTGCATGGCTGATTTCTTGGGGGATGGAGGATCCACATGAAGAAGATAGTCCTCAACACTTCATAGACTCCATGACTTGAGGTGAGGCTTTCCATTTCTATCCTTGCAGTTGCTTGAGGACAAGTAACATTTGGGAGGGGAGGACTGTAATATTCCAAAATTTTCCGACAATAATTTGGAATATTAATTTTTTCTGATTTCACCTAGGAGGAGAATAAATGGGTAAGGATGCCCATGCATGATGATAATCTAAATAAAATCCCTCATAGTAGGAAAGGGGATCATCGTTGGAGCTAGTTTTCACACCCTCATGTGTGTACAGGGTTATTTGCAAGTGGACAAGGTCAGGTTTGACCAAGTCAATAGCACTGCCATAGGAGGAGTGGCTTACTTTGGAAGACAGCGCAGTGTGAATGAGGAAGGGAATATTTGGTGGAGGAAACCCTAATGGATGGGGCCCATGGAGAAAGAGCTTTCAATTGTTTAAAAGGAGGGCAAGGAAACCATTGTTTCTCATGCTTGTATTATTCATCTCATTGTCTATTCAAACAATTGTGCATTCTTTCTTGTTTAGCAAGAGTTGCCAGGAGGAATTCCTGTTTAGGATTCCTTCTCATTCTTGAGAGGCCTCTTGAGGGATTCCACTGATTTTCCTCACATCTAGGCTTGAGGCCAAGCATCCTCCACCAAGACAGTGTTATTTCCACAGCAGAATAATGTTGTGTTGCTGGGTGTTGCAGTGAGGGTTCACTACACCACCTCCATCAGCTATTTTTCAAAGGAGGAGTCTCTCTTCTCTTTGGGAGATCAGATTGGAAGCATTTCGGAGCTTATTGCAGACTTTTGCATCAAGGCCAACTCATTCCCTAGCCCTACAATGCAGTTTCATCCAGTGACTGCATTATTTTGAGTGGAGCATTTGCAGTAGGGCTCTTGCAGATGGTTGGAGGGTGAGATCTTTGGTGAAGGGGTCATCCTTTCACTTGAAAGATCCTTTGGAGGAGGATTATTTATTTTGGGCATCATCTATAGCCATCTCCATCCAGTTATATTTCTAAGTTGTTGCTGCTACCAAGAAACTCTGACATTTTGCAGATTTTGCATTTTATAGCCAATCCTTTTAGGATTGATAGGAGGTAGTCTTTGGGAGTTGACATCATCTCTCCCAATGTTGTATTGGGCCCTATATTGATATATCCATGTATTTGACATATGTATCATGCAGTTTCTCTATAAAACTGCATTGTCATAGCTTGAGCATCCATGTGTAGCAGTGGTTTTATCATGTTTCTTGTACTTGTTTCTTGAGGCTAAGCATTGCCTATCTTGAGTAACCTTTTTCCTCAAGATATTGTATTCATTTGTTGCTGCTATTATTTAATGAGATGGCTATGGATTTCTCTCACATTTCTATGATTTGAGTGTTGCTGCTACTCCATTATTGTGTTTGCATATTGCTGGGTCTCCAACATTATAATATCTTGAGATATTCTCATTATTGTAGCATTTTCCTGATTTGGAATATTACACATCTCCAGCAAGTGTTGGTTATTAGACAAATTTATTTCCCCTGGATGCTTTTTGATTTCCTTTAGAGTCTTTTTATTTTTAGGTGTTGGTTTTTTGTCACAAATACTATAGTAAATATCAATTTAATTTTTTTGATAAAATATATCTATCACCATCACTATGATCGACGCTCTTCATATATCTAGATGACAAAGAGGTCTTCCTCCACAGACCCTTAAGGATATGTCGAGACTTGGTGAGTCAGATTCTCCCTCTTCAGGAAATCAGTCTCCAGTGTCCAACATTGAATAACATAACACTTCCCAAGAAACCATACTGCTCGAGGACTTTTTTTTCATGAAGGAGTTGTACCTCCTTACAATCCTCCCATCACCAATCCTCTTGGTCCGATGTTGATTCATGTAACACATGTACCTATCATTTCTTCATTAGTTACCACGTACAATATTCTCGCAGAGACTAATGGGTCAGGTTCCTTCGTGGAAAATTTTTCTCCACCATCACTTCCCATGCCTACAATTAGTACTACACAAACGATTGGTCACCCTGCTATTCAGACTATGCCTAGTCCGAGCAACCTTGTTACTCCAGTTATCAGTGGATTCCAGTGCATCCTGGTTTCCACCCATTTTGTTTAATCTCATGCACCACTGGCTATTTCTCATTGTAGTGTTTTTAGTATGACCACCTTCAATAACCCTTTCGGTTGGAACCCATTGCTAAGTTCTAACCATTAGGTCTAGATTTATGGGGGCACTATTCACAACATGCACATACTAGTCGGGGGAATTTTTGTTCCCCTTCCGCCTATAGGACAACCTGGGTCTTCACTTATCCATCTACCTCCTCCAAGTGGATAGTATTCTAATGGAAGTCATATGCCTACTCGAAACTATGTGGCTAGAGGTACCCCGCAACCCAATCCTGCTACATCCATTTTGGCACCCCCTCCTCAACCACAATTGAGTCATGGGGGAACTTTCTATCAAGGGGGAAACCAGACTACAACACCACAACCAAGAATTTAATATTTGATGAACACCATGTATCTTATTGGAAGCAACTTGATGTGAGGACCCCTTGCTACTTCAAGTCATCTTATTCCACCTTGGTCATATTAGAGGGAACCTAGACCTTTGCATTTTTTGGTAACACTTGATATCCCCGATATATATAAGTTGACTAATGACCCCAGCAATCACAACTAGCATTGGCCTCCAATCCCGCCCAACATACCCGCAGATATTCCGAAATTTGAAGAGAAACAAGGGGATGATCTGGCTACGCATGTCACCACCTACCATTTTTGGTGTGTATCGAACTCCATGGTTGATGAAAACATCCATCTCAGACTCTTCCCCCATACCCTTATTGGCGACACTGCCAAGTGGTACATTGAGTTACCACATGCGTAAGTAAATTCCTTTGGTGCCTTGGAAATGGAATTCTTAAAGCACTTCCATCTTCCTATCCTCTATGAAATCGAAATGAAAATCATCACTACTTTGTGCCAAGACACCTCTACCCACATCTCTGATCATATACATGAATGGATACATAGGCAGAGAATTTTCAAAGCCCCCATTTTGGATCACTTGTTAGAAGATTGGTTTTGAAAGTCACTTCTTCCCCCCATTGCCAACGATGTTTCCATAGCTGGTGCAGTCATGGAAGACCAATCCATTCATCGTTCACACCATTTAGACTTGATTTAATCTTATTTTGGAACACTCTACGATATACTCCCCCATGCCCCTCGAACTTCCAATGCTCCCGCTACTTAGCACCTCGATGCAGACATTGATGGTCTCATCGACGCTACCTCTGGTGATGCTGTAAAACAAATAAGTGGGAAATCTTCCTAGTTATCTGTCAATATCGATCCAAATTTCCAATAAAATACTCTTCCAACTGCTATGGTAAAATCTCTGCAGTCTACACAAAAAGCTAGCAGCAAGAATAAGAAGAATAAGAAAAATACATCTCCTTTTTAGGAGGAGCCTACGTAGAACAATCCCAAATAGAAATTTGCTACCAAATCTGGCAATGGGAAGGAAAAAATTGTCAAGTTCCATTGCAAGATCTGTGTGGAGGACAACATGACTTATAAATGTCCTCGCCTTCCAAAATTCAGGCGCCTTCTTACATAGAAGGACACTGGTTGGACCCCTACGACCCTCAACAATCCTTTCCTTGCTCAGCAGCAACAACACCTCTTATCGAACCCATCACAATGCTTTTAAGGGGGAAATGACGGTTCACATCCTCCTTCCTCTAGTGAAGGATCGTCAATTGTTTACACCTTTGAAACAGTCGATATAAAAACATAAGCAAAAATTTATGGAACTCCAGTCACTAATGCTCAAAAAGTTGTCTAGAGTTTGAATCCACTATCGCCTAATGATATTCATATCAAAAGGTTTGTTTCTAACCTTGTGATTCATCCCCCCAAAGGGACACTTTGATGTACGACATAGAATACCTCTGCACATGCTGCCCAAAACTACAGTATTATATAATATTTGGCACAAGCACCATCAACCATGTCTTCCCTCGAAGTGTTACAAACCTGTCCAGCACAAAGGAAAGCTTTTCTTCCGGAAATTGGTGGAATTGACCCTCAAGATTCCATGCTAGAAATTTTTGACTAGGAAAAAATTTGGCCTCGCCTTTCCCATCAGCTTGCTTTCCAGGTGCAATTTCTATCGAAAGGCGGACCTATACATTGAACTATCATTAACGAAGGTGCTTTTTGTTGGAAATATGATGCAATATGTTGTCCTTGATGGCAACCTACTTGATGAAGTTTTCCTTCATGGAAACCTACTTGATGAGTTGCCTTTTGATAGCAACCTATTTGTTAAAATTGTAAAACTGATGTTTCTACAAGTCAGTTCAGATGTGACAGAGAAAGGAATTACAGTAAGTGCCAGAAAAATGAAACAGGAAATATTTCTCAATGTATACACAGGTTTGATGAATGAAACCCGCGTATGAAGGCAATGTATACGCTACTTGGTATATAGGCAACTCACGTATGCATCCAAAATAAGTATATATGCAGTTTTTATGAAGTGAAGTCGCGTATACACGCAAATATGAAGAATCCAAGTCGCGTATACCTTTCTCGCTCTAAAATTATGATACCAAGGGGAATTACCATGGTATTATCCCACAGTATTCAGTGTTGTATCGTATATTTGATTTCGTCCAAGAATACCATTGACACTTGTCTAGTTTTGGCTCATGGTATTTATAAAGGCCAACCCTATATAAGGAGAGGAAGATCATAGTGCAAGTGTGTGCATGTGTAAGGGTTGTTACTGAATACTTCTCTCTAAAGTATATTTTCATGGGATGAATTCTGTTTGATTGGTAGATATGAAACTATGATGCACCCTTGGATACAATGATGGATCAAGATCTCTAGACTTGAAATGACTATGTACTTGATCTATTGAAGAGTTGATTAGATCTGTGACATGGCGCATGTTTTCTGAAGTGAAGTGAAGAAATCTAGGTAAGTCTATAGATCTGAAACATTCTGCAAAATTAATATTTACAGATCTATACGTTAGTTCGTCTCAGTAAAAGGTCATATATACGCGGCTTTGTCTCAGAAAAAGTGCATATGGATGTCATGGTTTTCTGAAGCTTACTATAGAGGTTATCTGTTTATTTTGTTATATTTCTGTTGTTTGTCGATGAAGTCTTCATGTAGATCTAGGTTGCTTGAATATTGTATATGCTGCTAGGTTGAATATGTAAAAATTTGATCAGTGAGTGAGTAAATATGTTTAATGATGACTGACTGATTAAGGGTTCTGTAATACTGAAAAGATATCTAACTAAAAGCCTCAGATCTAGTTCTGAGAATGACTATATTCTGGAATATAATTATTCTCAGATCTATACATAGGTTGGTGTGAAGGAAAGCATGTATACACGCAGGCTCAGTAAAGCAAAGTAGCATATGCATTTTAAGAAAATGTTGAGATTGTTTCTACATGCTGATTCTGAAATCTGGGTTTATTACTGTGTTCTGGTTACAGTAATCTCACTGTTCTGATTGAAGTTTGGGTTAAGTATATTATTGATGATATTTATGATGAGTTGTGTTGAAGTTGTGGGATCCAGTGTGAAAATTGATGAAACGTGGTCTGTAGTGGTTCTAAGGATTGAAGCCTTCAGTGTGGGAGTAGAAGCTTCCTGCCAGTAGAAGTTGTTGTTCTGATCAGGGGGTTGGAGCTCCCTTCTAGTAGTGGCTGGTAAAGAAGACCAGGGGGTTGTAGTTCCCTTCCAGTAGAAGTTGGAGAATGAGAGAAGGTTGAAACCTTCTGCAGGTAGATGCCTGCATACTAATATGAGTCTGCATCAGTACAATTTTGTAAGTAGTTTTCCTTATAATAAATATTGAATACAAAGACGACAATAACGGTGGCTTTCTCCCGAATTGGGTTTCCACCTTCAATCTTGGTGTTCATGTGTGATGCTCTTGTGTGATGATTTATTCTTCTATTACTACACATATTTACTACTTAACTATCTAATGCATAATTGATAAGCTGAGTTAAAGATTGTTTATGAAATTTTATCTAACAATAAAGCTATCTTAGTATACGCAAGTTTCTATTGGTATATCTATGTATATATGCTAGTTGGGTTCACTAAAGTCACGTATAGAAATCAGTAAAGAAAAAGTAAAATTTTACAGTGAGTTATAAATACTAATTCACCCCACCCCCCCCCCCTCCGCTCCCTCTTAGTATTTTTCCCAACAATTGGTATCAGAGCAGGTCCTTCTGAAGAAGCTTAATCGCTAGAAGGAAGATCATCTAAGATGAGAAATCAGGATGGGACAACATCTATCAAGCCTCCTCTCTTCAATGGAAACAATTTAATCTTCTAGAAAACAAGGACAAGATCCTATCTTCAATCTCTTGGAGCAGATGTATGGGCTATAGTTGAAGGAGGTTATCAATATCCGACTTCAGTTCCAACAGATCCAGCAGCAAGAAAGAACTATGAAACCAATGCAAAGGTGGTCAATGCATTATTGGGAAGTTTGACTGAATCTAAATTTGTCAAAGTCATGCAGTTGAATACAGCAAAGGAGATATGGGAAAAAATCATTATGAGCTATGAAGGTGATGCATGGGTAAAAAGTGATAAACTCCAAACTCTCAGAATTCAATATGAAAAACTTAGAATGCATAATGAGGAAAGAATTTCTAGTTTCTTTTTTATGTCTAGATGATATTGTAAATCGTATGAGAAATCTGGGTGAAACCATAACTGACACTACTCTAGTAGAAATTTTTTTGAGATCTCTAACTTCCAAATTCGAGTCAAAAGTGTCAGCTATTGAAGAGAAGAAGGATCTACAAACTCTTACTATTGTTCAACTTCATGGGATTCTGACTGCATGTGAAATGAGGAAAGGAGGTCCATCTGAAGTCAAAGAAGATGTCTTTAGAGTTGCTACAAAAGGAAAGGAAGTAGAAGAACAAGAAGGATCAGGGTATGTTTCAGACGAAGATGAGATAAATTTTGTAAAGAAGCTACAACTTGGCACTGGAAGGTTTAGAGGTAAGGTTCCTTTTAAATGTTTTTCCTGTGGAAGATTTTGTCATTATGTTGCTAAATGTCCCCATAAAGATAATCGTGAAAAGGAAAAGGAAATAATAAAAGGTTTATCAATAGAAAAAGATATTATACTCATGAAGACAGTGATGGTCTATAAAATAGTGAAGAAGGAGAATCTGGTCAAGATATTAGACTACTCATGGCTTTTGAAAAATACTCTAGTGAGGCTAAAGATACCTTTATGGATGCATTAGAAGAAAATGATTTTCTTGAAGAAATAAATCATCTCAAAATATGTTTGGAAGAAAACAAAATTTCCATAGATACTCTAAAGAATCAACTTATAGAATAGGAGAAGCACAATGAGAAATTAGAATGTGAAATAGTAAGTCTAAGAAAGGAAATTGTGAAAGTGAAAACTTTAAATCTTAGATTTGCTAAAGGATTTGAAACCTTAGGTGAAATTATAAAGGTACAACGCTCTCCTCTTGTAAAGATAGGTCTTGGAGATATCAGAGAATCCTCTCAGTCTTTAGCACCAAGCTATCTAAATTCAGCTAAAGCTATCCATCAACATTTTGTCACTCGGAAAAAGAATTAAGAGACCACCCAGGTAAAGCATGACCACTTCAATTCAAGGAAGAAAAATAACAGAAATATCAGTCAGCAGGTAAACATAAATAGAAGGTTTCATGATCGCAGAAATTTCTTCTTTAATGGACAATGTTTCTCATGTCATAATTTTGGTCATAAAGCTGCTCAATGTGTTGCATACAAAACCATCATGACCAGAGAAGAAAGAAAGCAAAGAAATGAGATTGGAATAAAGAAGAATACCTATAACAAATTTTCTCCTCTTCAAAATGAAATTGAATGTTGTTATTGAAATAAATTTGGACATGAAGAAACTGAATGCAGGAGAAAACTTTAGCCAAAAGAGAATATACCTAAATTCCAAGGTATGGAGAAACAAGGACTTACAGGTTGAAAGATGTGGCATAGCTTTATTTGCAGAAGAGGAAGAAAATCAATGGTGCATTGATAGAGGATGCTAAAAACACATGACAGGTGATAAAAATAAACTCCTTTCATACAATTCTCGAGAAAAGGAAAAGAATGTTACATTTGGAAATGACTCTCCTGCTATCATTAAAGGAAATGGTTATTTTTTTCTAAAATAAAAGTTGAAAGCTAACAATGTTATGTATGTGAATGGATTAAAACATAACTTGTTGAGTGTGAGTCAAATGTGTGATCAAGGAAATGAAGTTGTCTTTAGTTCAAAAGAATTTGTAGTACGTGAACTTGACACAGGAAAAACAGTAAAAGAAGGAACTAGAACACCAACATTCTTTATGTATTGAAAGGTGGCCAAGAGAAATGCTACTTAGGTAAATCTTCAGAAAATTGGCTATGGCATGGAATATTGGAACATTTGAGCTTCTCTCAAATAAGAAAATCTAGCAAATTCAAATTTGTTCGTGATCTTCCCAGCATCACCCTGTCTGAAAGTACCATATGCAAATCATGCCAATTCGGTAAGAAAACTAGAGTAAAATTCAATGCCAAAGAAGGATAAGCAAGTAAGCCTCTTGAAATTATACATACTGATTTATGTGGACCTGTAAGGAAAAATTCACCTCGTGGAGAACAATACTATATTCTATTTTTTGATGACTTCTCTAGAATGTGTTGGATTGGTTTACTAAAACATAAAGATGAAGTATTTGAAAAATTTAAGATCTTCAAAGCTCTGGCTGAAAATGAATTAGATGTAAAAATAAAATTTCTTAGATCTAACCGAGGTAGAGAATATATATCAGATGAATTCTTTGATTTCTATGAACATCATGGCATAAAAATATAGTTTTTTGTAGTTGAAACCCCACGAAAAAATGGTTAGGTAGAAAGAACGAATAGAAAAGTTCAACAGATGGCTCGTGCTATGCTTGATGAATCAAGAACTCCCGATACCTTTTCGGGAGAAGCAACACATATCACAGTGAATATTATTAACAAGGCTCATGTTCGTATGAAAAATTATAAAACTCCTTATGAGCTCTGGTATGGTAATCTTCCCACTGTAAATCATTTTAGAGTTTTTGGAAGAAAATTTTTTATCAAGAACAATTATGAAAAACATGGTAAGTTTGAGCCTAGAGTAGATGAAGGAATATTTCTTGGTTACTCTTCTAGAAGTAAATCATATAAATGTTACAATAAAATACCTCGGAAGATTGTTGAATGTATTGATGTTGTAATTGATGAGTCTCTCACAGCTCCTAAAAGGGAAATAACAACAACAAATGAAGATGATGATGATGTATGTTTTCCCTCATCAAATAGCAACAATATAGAAGTAGAACCAAATGAAGCACCAAAAGAAGATATATATGAAAAATCTCCATCCAAGTATGTTCAAAAGAATCATCCAGAATCCCAAATTCTAGGAGAAAAGGGATCAGGTGTCCAAATAAGAAGAACTCTTGTAGGATCCCCTAGATATCTGGAATTTTTATCCACTATTGAACCATAGAATTTAAATCAATATAGTAAAGATGAATGTTGGATTCAAAACATGAATGAATAACTTGGTCAGATTGAAAAGAATCATACTTAGGAATTGGTTCCAAGACCACATGATAAAAATATTATTGGAACAAAATGGATGTTCAAAAACAAGTTAAATGAAAATGGAGAAGTTATTAGAAACAAAACTAGAAGTGTTTGTAAAGGGTATGCTCAACAATAAGGTATAGACTTTGAAGAAACATTTTCTCCTGTAGCCAGACTTGAAGCCATAAGAATTATTCTCGCTTTTTCAAGTTTTCAACAAATCAAAGTTTATCAAATGGATGTAAAATTTGATTTCCTCAATGGTGATCTAGAAGAAGAAGTTTATATAGAACAACCAGAAGGATTCATTTTGGGAAATGATGAAAAAATTGTTTGTAAACTCAAAAAGGCTTTATATGGTCTCAAACAGGCTCCTCGGGCATGGTACTATCGTCTTGACAAATATATTCAACAACAAGTTTTCACAAAGGGATCTACTGAGAGTAACTTATACACAAAAATTGAAAATGATAAACTATTGATTATTGTTGTGTATGTTTATGACAATATTTTTGGAAGTAATGAAGAGTCCATGAGTCAAAAAAATTCTTCTGTTATGTAGCAAGGATTTGAAATTTCGTTACTTGGGGAACTAACATATTTCCTTGGCTTACAAGTGCAAGAATCAACATATAGCATATTTCTATCAGGAGAAAAATATCTCAAGCAGAAAAATATCTCAAGAAAATTCTGAAGAAGTATGGGATGGAATACTGCAAACCTGTGAGTACTCAAATGGTAACTGGATGTAACCTCAGTTCTCATGATGATTCTCCCATGGTGAATCAACCAGAGTATAGAGCCATGATTGGAAGTCTGCTTTATCTAACCACACAAGACCAGACATTATGCATGCAGTTGGGATTTTTGGATGATTCCAAGATAATCCAAAAGAGTCTCATCTTCAGACTGTAAAAATAATATTCAAATATATACAAGGGACTCAAGACTTTAGTCTATGGTATACAAAGAATGCTGATATTACTCTTCACGCTTACACAGATGAGGATTGGGCTGGAAATGTTGATGATCGAAAAATCACTAGTGGTGATGCATTCTATATGGGGCCCCGATTAGTATCTTGGTTTAGAAAGAAACAAAGCTCTATTGCCTTATCTAAAATAGAAGTAGAATATGTGGTTGTCACATCATGTTGCACACAACTTCTTTGGATGATGCAGACATTACAAGATATTCAAATCAAATGTTCACCTCCCATCTCCATTCTATGTGATAATATAAGTTCCATTAGTATCTCGAAAAATCATGTTATTCATTCCAAGACCAAGCACATTCCTATCAAGTATTACTTCCTTCGTGAACACGTGCTTGAACACAAGGTTAAATTGGAGTATGTTCCCTCCAAAGAACAAGTTGTAGATATATTTAGTAAACCTCTTCCTAGGGAAGCATTCGAATATCTCAATTAGAAGCTAGGAGTGGTCTCTGCCTCTCTTATAAAATCCGCTTAATTTCAGAAGATTAAATTCAGTAAGTTGTTTTCATAAAGGTGAATCGCGTATATACATGAGTTTCTGTGCATAAAACCGCGTATGGTTTTTTCCGATAGAAATTCTTTGGGTTAGCTTTTAGAATAGTCTATGGTGTTGTTGGGTAATCTCTATTGTTGTTCCATTATTCATCTTATTGTACCTTTCTTTGATATTTATCTCCTTGATGAAGATGCTTTGATGAATTGGTTATTGAAGGTGTTCAGGATGCAAGCTTAGGGGGATCACTTGCCTTGTTGAAAAGGATGCATTGTTGGCATTTTGATTGGCTTCTGATTTATGATCTCTCTCTTGAGATCTTTTGGTCCTTGTTATAAAAATTCATATCTGTAATTTTATGAAAAGGTCATGTTGAGACCTATAATGTAAAATTGTTATATTTAGTCATGTAAGGATGTGTTCAAATTTGTAAACCCACTTGGTTGGGTAGTTGAGTCAAATATGTAATTCCCCTTGGTTGGATCATTGATGTAAGTATGAGTCCCTAATAATAAGAAAGGTCATACTCAGTTGAGTTATATATTCATGTACTTCATTGAAAAATATGTCTGAAGATTCAGCATGAACTTAGGGGGAGCATGGTCAATACAGTGCACATCAGATCTATAGAGCTCTTTTTCTATAAGGAAAAATAAACCTTTTTTTGGTATTGATCTTACATTTTCCCTTGATGTTAAAGGAGGAGATTATTTTGGTGTTTGAATAATGGTTATGATTAATATCTATCTGTTGTGGTGATCAAACACCATCATGGTTTCCATCAAGTCCAAAGGGGGATATTGTTGGAAATATGATGCAATATGTTGTCCTTGATGGCAACCTACTTAATGAAGTTGTCCTTGATGGAAACCTACTTGATGAGTTTCCTTTTGATAGAAACCTATTTGTTAAAGATGTAAAAATGATGTTTCTATAGGTCAGTTCAGATGTGACAGAGAAAGGAATTCCAGTAAGTGCCAGAAAAATGAAACAAGAAATATTTCTCAATGTATATGCAGGTTTGATGAAGGAAACCCTCGTATGAAGGAAATGTATACGCTAATTGGTATACAGACAACCGAAGTATACATCCAGAATTAGTATATACGTATTTTTTATGAAGCGAATTCGTGTATACAGGCAGATATGAAGAAGCCAAGTCACATATACCTTTTGCGCTCTAAAATTATGATACCAAGGGGCATTACCATGGTATTAGCCCACAGTATTGAGCGTTGTATCGTCTATTTGATTTTGTCCAAGAATACCATCAACACTTGTGTGGTTTTGGCTCATGGTATTGATAAAGGATAATCCTATATAAGGAGAGGAAGATCATAGTGCAATTGTGTGCATGTGTAAGGGTTGTTACTGAATACTTCTCTTTGAAGTATATCTTCATGAGATGAACTATGTTTGATTGGTAGATCTGAATCTATGATGCACCCTTGGATACAATGATGGATCAAGATATCTAGACCTGAAATGAATATGTACTTGATCTATTGAAGAGATGATTAGATATGTGACCTGGTGCATGTTTGTTGAAGTGAAGTGAAGAAATCTAGGTAAGTCTATAGATCTGAAACATTCTGCAAAATTAATATTTACATATCTATATGCTAGTTCGTCTCAGTAAAAGCACGTATTTGTCTCAGAAAAAAGTGCGTATGGAAGTCAAGGTTTTCTTAAGCTTACTACAGAGATTATCTTTTTATTTCTGTTGTATTTCTGTTGTCTGTCAATGAAGTCTTCATGTAGATATGGGTTGCTTGAATACTGTATATGCTGCTAAGTTGAATATGTACAAATCTGATCAATGAGTGAGTAAATATGTTTAATGATGACTGAATGAGTAAGGTTTTTGCAATACTAAAAAGATATCTGACTGAAAGCCTCAGATCTGGTTCTGAGACTGACCATATTCTAGAAGATCACTATTCTCAAATCTATACGCAGGTTGGTGTGAAGGAAAGTGCGTATACACGCGGGCTCAGTAACGCAAAGTAGCATATGCATTTTAAGAAAATGAATGATCTGGGTTGAGATTGTTTCTACATGTTGATTCCTAAATATGGGTTTATTATGGTGTTCTGGTTACAGTAATCTCACTATTCTGATTGAATTTTGGGTTAAGTATATTATTGATGATCTTTATGATGAGTTTTGTCAAAGCTGTGGGATCCAGTGTGAAAATTGATGAAACATGGCCTGCAGTGGTTCTGAGGGTTGAAGCCTTTAGTGTGGAAGTAGAAGCTAGCGTTCCAATCAGGGGGTTGGAGCTCCCTTCCAATAGTGGCTGGTAAACAAGATCAGGGGGTTGTATCTCCCTTCCAATAGTAGCTGGAGAACAAGAGAAGGTTGCAGCCTTCTGCAAGTAGATGCCTGCATACTGATATGAGTGTGCATTAGTACAATATTGTCAGTCATTTTCCTTATAATAAATATTGAAGAAAAAGATGACAACAGCGGTGGTTTTCTCCCGAATTGGATTTCCACCTTAAATATTGGTGTTCATGTGTGGTGCTCTTGTGTGATAATTTATTATGCTATTACTGCACATATTTACTGCTTAACTATCTAATGCATAATTGATAAGTTGAGTTAAATATTGTTTATGAAAGTTTATACAAAAATATATTTATCTTAGTATACGCAAGTTTCTATTGGCATATCTGCGTATATATGCTAGTTGGGTTCACTAAAGTCGCATATAGAAATCAATAAATAAAAAGTAAAATTTTATAGTGAATTATAAATATTGATTCACCCCCCCCCCCTCAGTATTTTTCCCAACACTTTGAATTGTATAATGTCTAATTCATGTTGGCTTTACCTGGGTTCTCCCACTCTATCTCCACCATTGAATTCCCTTTAAAGCACTCGATGGCCACACTTTCATCCCAAAATGATACCTTTTCAGCTACCCCATCACTCTAAGTGGGAAAATAGTTACAGTGGATACTGAAGTCATGGATCGCCATCTCTACTATAATCTGCTTTTGGGTCGCAGTTGGAATTATGCCATGACTACCATTGTCTCTTCGGTCTTCTGAATCATCCTATTTCCTTTCGATGGGAAAATAGTCACATTGGATTACTTATCCTTTTGTACCCCAGATTACTTTGTGTTACCCTACAGCACTGTGCCCTTAGTGGCTGGAATACCTGACTCTAATGTCAGTGTTGCTATCGGTCTTCTGAATGGTTCCTCCCTTTTAGGTTGTTTTCCTCTCCTGCTGCCTGAGGTTTCACAGATGGTTTCAGTGGTATCTACCATTCCTAATGGCCCTAATGATCCCTGGATCTTGTCCGCCCCTTCGGACATTGATTCCTATGGAGAAAAGATGTCACTTTCATCAAGTGAATGAGATCATGAAGCCATTCAATTTGTGTTTGATTCTTCCACTGCTTTGGTTATGACCAATGGTACCACTTCCTCTCCCATCACCACTCCTTCTAATGATATCCTAATTGAAGTCCTACCTTTGGAAGAAGCTATCTGAGAGATCATTTCTTTAGAAGAGTGACATAGGGATGATTCTTATCACTACGCTTCAATATCTAATTCGGACGCGACATGTATACGAATCCTGCCTTTTGACCCACCTGATATTGTTACTTTGGCTTATACAAATTTCCAAATTATGGATGAAGGAGGAAACTTGGGAAATATTTCAAAGACTATGGTCATAAATATCCCGGTCAAAACATGTATCATGGAAAAAATTTGGATTAGAGTTGACTACAATCCTGAGGAAATTGCGAGCTTCACCTACCTTTTTAAGTAATTTGACGATGTCTTCAGTTTCTCTTATGAGGATATGCCTAGCATATATCCTTATATTTTAAAGCTTGAGATCAAGTTTTATGACAATTCTAGGTTGTCCAGCAAAGATTTTGACCAATCCACCCTCATAGAACAGTTTTTATCAAGATTGAAGTCGAAAAATTGTTAAGTGTTGGTTTCATCTACCTTATTCCCTTGATTGAATGGGTCTCTAATATGGATCCCATATACCAAAAAAAAAATTACCACCCACATCTGTGTTGACTACCATGATTTGAATTCTGCATGTCTAAAAGACAACTATCCAACTCCATTCATTAACCAAATAATCGACGACCGTGACAAATGTGAACATTTCTCCTTCATGGATGGTTTCTCGGGGTATAACGCGATTGCTATCAAACCCAATGACCGTCACAAAACCACCTTCATCTATCCTTGGGTAATATTCGTGTATCTGAAGCTCCCATTCAATATCAATAATACAGGTGCAACCTTTCAGAGGGCCATGGACTATGCATTTCATGATATCATACATATTTTTCAAGCTTATTGGATGATATTTCAGCTCATTCCAGGAAATGAACCCAACACCTAGCCCATTTTCGAGTGATATTTCTTAGAACAACAAAATGGGTTGTTGGAATTTTTTTTTAAGTAATTAATGTTCATAGAGTCCTTTTTTATTACCAACTCTATTAAAATAGAAATCTCACATAGACCTTTGTAATAGAAATCTCACTCTATAAATAAGAGGTTTTTTGAATCTAAGAGGGTTGGTTGATGAATGCAGATGAGAGTACTATTATGTAATTTTGTTTCACCAAGCTAATATACAATTGCAGAAATTTTTTTCATAGCTGATATTCTTTTAAGCTTATGTGTTTGTGTTTTTTCCATTTCTGATGCTATCATCGGCTTCATATTCTCATGATTACTTCATAGTATTATGCTCCAATTTCATTCATGTGTTATGTGTATGTTGTAAAAGTTATCTTTTAAGATTAAATGCCTCAGCCTCCATGAAATTCATTTTCTTGTGATTGAAGTCCCATAGCTTACTCCATGCCCAATGGTAGCCTTTCATACATCTTCCACCTACAAAATAATTTAAAATACAAAAAGAGTTAGCCATATGCAATATAAGTTTCATATTAAGTATTCATTTTTTTTCTTTGAGAGATCCCTCTTTGACTGGAGGGCTAACTTTTAGTCCAAAGTGGTTTGAAATAGTTTCATTAGGTTGACCATTGAACATCCCAATTGGTACCAGCCTAGTGATAACAGTATGGATTGAAACAAGAACCTTGTGCTTGGTACACTAGAATCGACAACTATTTCACCAGTTTTGCCTTCACCAAAAGTGAAGCAGATACAAAACTTTAAAATATTATGGTTGAAGGTAAATTATTAATTACAGTATTATGTGTCAATGATTTAATTCTAACTGGTGATGAGAAGCTGATAAAATCTTGGAACGAGTAATTGGAAAGAGAATTCGATATGAAATGCATGGGGCTCATGCATTATTTCCTTGGTTTGGAAATTTGGCAAGGATATGGAGAAATTTTTGTCTCTCAGGGAAAGTATGCCAATGGGATATTGAATAATTTTCACATGGAGAGCAACAAACCCATGGAGACTCCTCTAACAAGGAATTGGAGGAAGGAATATGTTACTTCAGGCAAAGTGGTAGAGGCTGCCATTTACAGGAAGCCTGTGGGTTCACTTAATATTTGTTGAACACATGACCAAACATGTGTTATGTAGTTAACTGGCTCTGTCAAGCAATGGTTAAGCCAACCAAACTCTATTGAAATGAATCTAAACATGTGTTGACATACCTCAGAGGCACCACTCAGTTTGGTATTTGGTACAAATAGATAGAGGGAGTGAAGCTTCAAGGCTTCACAGATGCATATTGGGTAGGGATTCCATCAGATAGGAAGATAAAATCAGGGGGAATCTTTAACATCAGGTCAAAAATAGTTTCCTAGTAGAAGAGGAAGTAGATATCAGTTCAACAGAAGCAGAGTACATCGTTTCTAGTCAAGCACCTTGTGAGGCTATCTAGATGAGGAATATCCTTGTTGTATTATTTGGTCAGTAGATGGATCCTACAGTGATTTACTGTAATAATTATAGTTGTATCAACCTCTCTGAGAATCCATAGTTTCATGATCGGTCCAAGCATATCGAAATTTCGTACCACCATCTCATAGATTGTGTGCAGAGGTGGATCGTGATGCTAGAGTACATTCCTATGGAGGAACAAGATGCATATATTATGACTAAGGCACTATCAAGAGGAAAATTTGAGTTCCATAGATACAGGATAGGGGTATCTGATAATCCATTTCTTGCTGAGAGGGAGTGTTGAAAATGGCACCAAGAAAGATTCTAATTTAATTTTACCTTGAATTAAATTAGAATAAAATTGTAATTCCACGTCACATGACAACTTGTACAAGTTAACTGAGTTATTTTAACTTATTTGGTTTAGTTAATCGATTTGACGGTCTAACTTGAGTCATGTAGAGTGGCTCCTACTTTACATGATCCTTGGTTGAGTTTATTTTGAGTTGTAATTAATAATTCAGTTTAACTAAGTTAAAGGCATTTAAACTAGTTCAAATTGTTGGGGGAACTAGTTGGATGTCTAATAGTGGAGAGCAGCTTCAGTGTTCAACCAGTTAACTGATAAATCAACAATTAATAACTCATGCATGTGTGATCTATGAGTTACCCAGTTGAGATTGGAGTCCAAGGGCAGTGTACTATAAGTTGCATAATTATCCAAATTGTACAAGTGGTGCATGCAGTCAGAGGAAGGCCTATGATGTTTTGTGTATTTGTGGATGGGGAGTCTCCCTAAATAATATGATCCATATTTATGCAGGAACACAATGAAATACAAAAATAAACATAAAATCAAAGATGCAGCGGAAATAAAACTTCATTTTATTAATAAAAAATAACTGAAATATGCTTATGGACATAATGGAAATAAACTAGCTAGGGTGTTGGTAGCTTATCTCTGAGAAGAGATGTGGTAGCTAAAACCCTCTGAACTGTGTTACAATGAGGCTCAAGGGCCTATTTATTATTGAGAAACAATGGATAACCCTAACCCTAGGAGATGAAGCGCCAAAACTATTGGCCCCGTTTGGGTAAATTGGTACATCAAACTTTCCAGGGACGCAACTTTGGCATATGATCTTTGTTTGACATGCACAATACCTCGTTAGAAATATCTATCCGAGGAATAAAAAATTTGACGTGAGAAACATCAAATTAACTTCCATGTTGCTCTCATTTTTTCCAAAAAACGTCGTGTAGGGCCTCAAAATGGATTTGGAAGTTCAGGACCCAAAAAACTGCTAAAAATAGTAAACTGTGCTACTATTAAGGAAACTGAAAAACTAAAAGAAACAATGGTGGGGCCCCAAGTGGAACAGGCGTGTGGCCATCAATATCCACCTGGGCCATTCCTCCCCCCTTAGGAAGCAATGGTCCCCATTGCGTTGAGTTCCTCCATGAGATGAGGAAACTTCTACTGAACTTGGTCCCTGGTGAACCATTTTCCTTGGTGCAGGAGTTGGCCAACTTTGATAACCCGATACAGTTGGATATTTTGTTGGTGATTGTTCTTGATTTTCATGTCCATGATACGATTAGTGATGGCATGTTCCATGATGTCTGGGTTTAACTCTATTGATGTGATTTGTTCTGCACGATCGAAGGTGTCCAGTAGAGGTGCGAAGTAGGGAAAAAGGCGATCCACATTGAAAACTGGGTGCAGACCAAGGAATGGTGGAATACTGAGCTCGAAGGAATTGGCCCCTATAGCCTTGGTGATGGTGTATGGCCCATATCAGAGCAGGCGAAGCTTGCAGTGGGGTCCAGCGAGGTGATCCTTCTGCAAATGTAGCCACACTTTGTCTCCCACCTGGAAGTTTTGTGGCACCCAATGTGGATCATGGCATTGCTTGCACTTAACATTGGCTCTATCCAATATGTCATGAAGCTGTTAGCGGATGTGATGAATATGATAAATGAATTTTTTCACCTTGTCAACTTCAGACTGGACATGAGTTGAATCAGCCTGAGTATCCATGAATGGCATGGCTACATCAATGGGACATAGTGGTTGGAATCCCAAGCCCACCTGAAAGGGGTTCTGGCCAGTTGAGCTGTGGAGAGCCCGGTTATAACTATGTTGTACATAGGGAAGGCTCTCATCCCATGTGCATGGATGCTTTGAATTGTACATGCGCAGAGTGTGTATGATCATATTATTGACGACCTCTATTTGGCCATCAGTTTGGGGATGGAAAGTTGTGGATTTGGTGAGCTTGGTGTCGAATATTGACAAGAGGTTGGACCAAAATGTGTTGAGGAACCTGTTGTCCAATATGAGATGATAAACTGTGGAATTCCAATGTGCACCCACACTCATTCAAAGAATATTTTAGCAGTGGCTTTTGCTATGATATTCTTCTTGCAAGCTACCATAATGGCCATCTTCGAGAATATTTCGTCGACCATGAACACATAGTTGTTTCAATGCTTAGTATAAGGAAGGCCCGACATGTAATCCATGGAGATGGATTCCCAAGGTCGACTAGAGATAGGAAGCGGAGTATAGAGGCCTTGCTTCTTGATGGCCGGTTTGGTAATAGTGCAAGCACTACAAGATCTGATGTACTTCTCGACATCTTGTCGAAGGTTCAGCCAATAGAAATACTTTTGCAATACTACCACTGTTTTCTCTAACTCGAAATGGCCAGAGACCCAACTGTAGTGTGCTTCCCAAATCAGCTTGGCACGCTCGCTTGAAGGAACAAAAATTTGTCCCAGGTGAGATAGCAGTGCATCCTGGCGGTGAAAATTTGGAACTTGCGTACCCTCCAAGAGTGTCTTGTATGTGTGGTTGAATTCCAGATCGCTCTTGTAGAGAAGCATCCAATCAAAAGTCGCGTGCCCTCAAGAGTTGATAACGGTGGTTAGTGCCACGACCGGTGGTCGGCTGAGGCAGTCTGCAACATTATTGGTGCTGCCCTTCTTGTACTTGATGTTCAATTGAAACTGTTGTAGATATGTGGACCACTTCTGATGGTGATTTTTCTACAACTTCCCTTGCATCTGTATGAACTATAGGGGTCACTGGTCTATGTGGATGACCGTTTCCTTCCCCAAAATGTAATGCTTCCATTGTTGGCAACCCTGCACATTGGAATACATTTCTTTGTCATAAGTGGGATACTTGCGAACTGTTTTGGACAGTGTCTCACTGTGATATGCCACTAGATGCTCCTGTTGAGTAAGAACTACCCCAATAGAAAAGTCAGAGGCATTTGTCTCAATCTCAAATGGTTTTTGCAAGTCTAGTAATGCGAGCACTAAGGAAGATCAGAGGCGATGTTTCAATTCTACGAACACCTTTTTTTGATATTCCAACCAAAATAATTTTTCTTTCGCTCCTCCCTTGGTGACTTGACTCAAGGGCCAAGTGATATGAAAGAATCCCAACACGAACAGAAATTAGAAATACCCAGAAAGTTGTGAAGCTTTGCTAGAGTGGTTGGGGCTAGAAAATCCCGAATGACTTGGATCTTGGTTGGATTCACATGTACCCCCACTCATCAATAATGTATCCCAGATACTGAACCTTGGTAATTCCAAAAGTGAACTTATCCAACTTAGCACACAACTTGTGTTCTCGCAGTGTTTGGAGGACCTATCGGATGTGGTTGACGTGCTCCTCCCAAGTATTGCTGAAGATCACGATGTCATCCAAGTACACTACTACAAATGAGTTGGTGAATGGCCATAGGATGTCGTCCGTCAGCCTCACACTAGTACATATGGTCAATTTTCTAACACTTTAGTCTGACAGTTTTGATGTATTGTTGGAAATTTCCCCAATTTTTCTCAAAAAATTTAATCTCGCCACACAGTGTCACTATTACGACCCTGATGATGACGTTTTTGCTCTTGCGACACTACAAAAAAGCGTCACTATTGCGACCCCCCGGCTAGGGTGTTGCAATAGCGATATTAATAGAAGACAACGTCACTATAGAGATGTCCATGTTATGTGTGTCAGTATACCAACGGATGCAGTTGGTGCTAAGGATAAAATAGGAAGAGATGACACTAGATAAAATGTAGCAATGATAAGAGGTGTAACAACAAACTACAAAACCTCAAATTTAAGGGAAGCAAGTGAATGGATAATACTACACTCATCCTTACGAGTAGTAAAAGGTGAACATGATAATGAGGAAGTGCATCAAGATCACTAAGAAAATAAACCTAATCCTCATATAGGAACTCGACATAATAATAGTGGAGTAGAAATGGTATGCATGTGATGTAACTACAAGCACCCCACATGGTAAAATCCATATGCATAGCTTGGTTAATACTATTGGTTCGCTTGTGTAGTGTTGGAGTAGCTAAACACTATTTCCGTCCGGAGGCAGGAAAATAATGAAAAATTGTATCATAAAAAATATATCATTTCAATAGGTAGGTTTTCAAATCTGGAGGTTGCCTGCTAATGAATATGTGAAACTCAAGGCGTGCCTCCATCATATTTTTTTGTTTGCACCTAGTTACTAGCATAGCCCCCATAGGTAACTAGCTATAAAATTTGAAGTGCATATAATTACAAATGTAACAGCCAAACAAGGATCGAATACTCAATGCTTCAGGACTGAACTTCCCAAGTGGAACTATCGTGATGTCACATAGCACTACATAAGTTCTAAAAATTCCAGAAAGGGAATATTATCGTAGATAGGTGTCTCATGTGTGCAGACACCTGGGATCTGCTCAACAAATTTTTCCGGTCTTCAATCCCTTGCTCATATTTTGTGTCACTTACCCGAAATTCTTTCCCCAAGTGCACTTAATTTATAATGAAGTAGCCTCATAAAGTTAAGTTAGTGCAACAAGTAATTCAAACGATGAGGACTTGAGTCCAAGAAATACCTATCAGTTTTGTGACACAATCCACTACATGATTTTGAAATCTATTAACCATTACATTCATCACATAATTTCTTATAAAGACCTTATACTCTCGTGAATATTGGTCACACTAATAATGTTTCCTAAGAATGAGACCCTGTGAATAATATAGATAATACTTAATAATTCTTATATCTTAAGGGGGTTTGTATTTGTAATGATTTAGGTGATGTCTTTCTCAACCACCATTTCTCACTCTTTTTCTTTTGAAAGCATTCTCTCACTGATATCAAACTACAAACTAAATTTTCACTATTTATGTGATGTAAGCCATAGTGCTTTTCATCATATGTAGGTATATTCCATTGTTTGAGACTAGATGAATGTAGGTCACATCCTTATCTGACATATGCAGAAGGATAAACCCCGATGTCTTGTAACTTGTAACTGTAATAATGATACTTATGCATGCATCCAACAACAGTGTGAATGGAAAAGGAAATATTTACATACCATGTTGCAATTTCTTCTACTGCGAAGAGCACACCACTAATAGGTTCATGGAAAGATTCAGACAACTCCATAACAACACCAAGGGTAATGAAATCATGCCTATCTCTATCATTCTTGAAGTACCTCAGCCATCTCTATGTTAGATCATAACGCCTTGAACCATCTTGCCCCAGAAGAGATGTTATGTAAGACATAGTGTGTATCAGGGAACCTTCCTTTCCTAGATCCAATCTAGCAGACACAACACATATACTTCCAAATACGTTCACTTAGACTCATTTCTCCATTTAACCTCTGCTAGGCATGTGTCAAATTATATGTATGTCTTTATATTTTTTATTTCCGAGTATTTCCCAATTTTTTGTGGAGTCACTCCCCATATGGTTGAATCTCCTGTTTTTTTTCCTTGTTAAGAATAGCCTGCATTATGTTTACAGATAGCAAAGAAATCCCTTTTCTACTTTAGATTTTGGCCTATACTTATATTCCATGAAAACCATGCCAATCTAAGACACTTAATAAGTGAGATTTCGAATTTCAGAAACACGATGCCAAGAATATATTCCATGAAAAACATAAAAAATTAAGACACTTAATAACTGAGGTGTTCAACTGCAAAAACAAGGTCCCAAGAACGCCACATCATTCGACAAATTTTGTGGTTAAATTCTAAAATTCTAAACCAAATTTTTATTTTCAACTTTTATTCTAAGAGAAGAGGTATTGTAGACCAAGTAGGTCTTAAAGGAATTTACAAGCAAACATATGCATAAACATGATTGGAAATGATTCTGAAGCTTATATTCCTTCCAATTAAAACCATGTGGGAAACCCAAGAGGTGGCTCCCTACATTTGTGGAGGGCATCCATCCATGTAGCAGATCAATTTCTCTTTTCTTTTAGAATTCAGGCTATACTTATATTCCATGAAAACCATATTGATCCAAGTAATTTCATAAATCGGATCTTTTCTGTAGAGACAAGATGTCACAAACTGGCATAATTTATCAAATTCTCTGATTAAATTATATATCAATTTTGTTTTTCAACTTTTATTTAAGAGAAGAGGTCTCATAGATTAGGTAGGTCTCAAAGGACTTTAAAAACAAACATAACCATACACATAATTTTAAAAAACCTGATGTTATATTAGTAGAGGGATACAACTTCCATGCCATCAAAATATACATGTCAAGGCATTGTTACATCACAATGGCTTTCCCTGGACCTATCTACGCAAGTAGTGCAAGTGCATGACATTTAGATTCCTCATTTAGCTTTTCATAATTTTTGAAGGAAATAACAATGAGTGGAGCAATCAATAAACATAGAGTTTTAAATATATAAGTGGGGTGTGCTAAGACATGCAAGTCAAACATGAGTCAGATGGACTCAACATGTCTTCTCAGTGGTCTGTTTAAAAAACAAAAAATCGATTTTGTTTGTTTTTATTACATGATTCCATAGACGACAACCAATAGGCCTGTCAACTGTCCAGATTCCATGGAATTTTATAGTATGTAGTATCATCTATGTACATCAAAATAAGTTATTTAAATCTATACTATATGGACATTATAACTTTCATATTAATGAGATATACCTAAAATTTAGTCTCATTTTTTTTTTAATATCTCGTGTAACTTTGGATTCTACATTGAAAATTTCACAAATTCCTTAATACAATTAGGATGAGCTGGTTATAGATATATATAGACTCCAAAATTGATAAATGATGCTTGTTATATTTGGTTGGACTAGGTACAGGTTTAGGTTCAGACTTAGTTTAGGTATGGATCCCAAATCCTTTTAGCCAGCTGAATCTTTGAATCTTTCTTGAAAAAATCTCAGGGAAAAAACCAGCCTACTTTAACCCCATTTTATTGTCTAGGCTATAAACTTGAAAAATGCTATAATGCTATTGGGATTTCTGATTTATATATGTCTCATATTTGAATTGCTAATTTTTCTGTTTTTCTATGATTTTTTGAATTTTTTAGTGATGTTTATAGCGTTAAGTATAATTTTATAAATTTCATTACCAAACCTTGTCCTTGATCTTCAAATATTTATTTAAAATCTTGATATATTTGGAGAATTTAAACATGAATCTCCGATCACTCGTGATTAATCATGAGTCAAACTCTACTCTTCTCTCAAATGATCTGATTCCACTTTAGGAAAGTCAAACTTTGTAATATTCCCAAATGTGAAAAGCAGGAATATAGCACATAATGTTGGAAATAACAGTGTATATAAATGAATAAATGTAAGAGACCAATATGGAGTTTTTTTATTCATTATAACAGCATCAAACATGTGTAAAATAATGGGCCATAAAACATATAAAAAGATACAATAAGCCTCCAATGAAGAAAACCCTCAAGAATGAGGTGTTGCTACGATATCAAAATGTCGAAGACATTGCTACAGCATAGTCATGAGAGCACTACAACAGAAAATGAGTATAAAAAATATAATGGGTTGATATATGCCTCAAAAGATACAACAAATGCAAATCTAGGCTCTATACAACCTCCCAAGAATAACCCAAGTGGGTTTTTAGAAATACACCAATATGTAAGATATGAATCAAAGCCCTAGGGCTGAAGATTCACTGCAACATATCAATTGGAAAGGTGTGGCTCATATGATATGCCAAATAATTTTTCCTCCTCCAATGGATCCTCTAGATGAAAGGCTGATCCCTTCACTAGAAAACCTCCTCCCCAAATGGTGTACTGAAACCACCAAGCAACTCCTACCTGAAAACAATGCAGTCCAAGATAGAAACTGCATTGTAGGGGAAAATAAATAAGTGGCCTAATGTCAAATGCTGCAACAAGGCTCAAGGGCATTCCTTACTAACCTCCCAATGGAAAGGAACCCTCCTCCCCTGAAAATAAGCACTGAAGTGACCCAAATGTGTTCTCCACTTCTGCAACCTGCAACACAACACAACCCTCAATAGGATCTGCAATGTAGATGAAAGATGGAGCTTGGAAAAATGCTTGAATGTGGAAATATAGTGCAATCCTCTTCCTGGAGGCTTCTGAAGGAAAGAGGTGAGATTCTTGATTAGGAACACCCTGTGCTAAACAACATTGCAATCTTAGCTAAACAGATGAAGAAAGTTATATGTCTAAATAGACCATATATCAAAACATAAACATACATTCATCATCAATAAAATATTGTTTCCATCCTCTCCCTTATATAGGTGATGAGCTTCATAACCCTAACCCCCACTCATTTAAGACACTACTTCCATGCAAAGAGTCTCCAACTAAAACTGCGTTGTACCTCAATGAATGCCACTACTCCAAGACAGCACTGTTGATTTGGTCAAAGTTGACCCAGTGTAGGTGTTCCAGCCCCTTTTCAAACACAAGGGTGCTCAATTAAGCTGCCAATATGTCCTCCTTTCACATTGGAATTTATTTTATTCATATTAAGGATATTTATGGATCTCCTGTTGGCAATATGATGCAGAGTGTTGTCCTTGATGGCAACCCACTGAATGAAGATGAAGACATGCGACTGTTGACATGTGTTGTCCTTGATGGAAATCCACCTGATGAAGTTATTCTTGACGTGATGGACTTGGTAAATGATTTTTGTTAGCAATATGATGATGAATGTTGTCCTTGAAAGGCAACCCTCTTGATGAAGATAATGGCAACTTACTGGATGAAGTTGTGCTTGATAGAATATGTCTTAATGAACTAAAACTGATGTATCTACAGTGAGTACAGAAGGCAATGAAGAAAGAAATTCAGCATGTGCTAAATATTTGATGAAAAGAGTATGTCTCAAGGCATACGCGGATATGTCTAGGAGAAGTCGCGTACGCACGCGGAAAAGAACGTTCCAAGTCGCGTATGGGAAAAAGCGCTCAAAAAGTGAAAAACCAAGGGTAACCACCATGGTATTGACCCATTGTATTGGGTAATGATCCACCTAATTGACCCCGTCCAGGAATACCATCGGAAGTAATGTAGTTTTGGGCTCATGGTATTGTTTTGGCTCATGGTATTGAAAAAGGATAAACCTATATAAAGAGATGAAATTCATTATGCAAATCATGAGTGTGGGAGCAAGATGTCTGAGCTTGAATGAATACTTCTCTGTGAAGTATATCTGTATGGAAAAGGTAAAGGTTTGATGATAGATCTGAATCCATGAAGAAATGATGAAGATGGATTTCTAGATCTGAAATGTACTTGTATTTGCTAGATCTGTTTATGGAGTGATTAGATCTGTGATGAGGCGAACATCTGTCTGAAGTAAAGGGTTGAATCTGAACTGAATGTCTGATCTGAAGAAGTATGCAGCTCTGTAATGATTGAAGATCCATACGCTACTTCGCCACAGAGGAAGCGCGTATATACGCGACTTCACTGAAGAAAATGCGCGTATGCGCAGTGAAGTTTATGTACAGATGTATATGCTAGTTTATGTGAACGGAAGCGCGTATATACGCAACATCAGAGAAAGGAAAGCGCGTATGCAAACAAGGGTTTGCTGAAGTATGGGGTATGAAATGTATGATCTGATCTGCTCTGTTTTAGCTATCTGTTGTTGATGTTTGACTGTGCTTAAATGTATGGAGAGGGTCCAGTCTGAAAATATGATGAAACGTGGCCTACAAGTTGTGCTCTTTTGAAGTTGTTGGATCCAGTATGAAAATTGAGGAAACGTGGTCCATGGTGGTGCTGAGGGTTGTAGCCTTGAGTCAGGGGGTTGTAGCTCCCTTCCAGGTGAGGCTGGTAAACGAGAGCAGGGGGTCGTAGCTCCCTTCCAGGAGAGGCTGGTAAACGAGTCAGGGGGTTGGAGCTCCCTTCCAGGAGAGGCTGGTAAACGAGCGCAGGTGGGTGCATGCGTGCTGGTAGGAGTCTGCACCAGCACATATGTTGTAAGATGTTTTCTCTATAATAAAATATTAAAGGCTGAGCAACTGCAGCGGTGGTTTTCTCCCGACTTGGGTTTCCACCTAAAAATCCTGGTGTTCATGTGTGATGCTTTGTGTGATGGTTTATTCTGTTGTTACTGCACATGTTTACTGATAACTTAACATCAGATGAATGACTATTGCAAAGAACTAAGTTAATAAATATCTGCATATTTAGATCTCTGCTAATACGCGAGTTGTATGAAGGATATCCGCGTGTATACGCGAGTTTACTAAAGGAAAGTAGCGTATGGGTTTTAGAGAGTGAAAAAGTAAAAATTTTTGAATATGCAGTAAATACTGATTCACCCCCCCTCTCAGTATTTTTCCCAACAATTGGTATCAGAGGAGGTCCTTCTGCAGAAGCTTGATCACTTGAAGGAGATCCGTCGCAATGGGAAGTCAAGAAGGAGTGATGTCTATAAAGCCACCTCTATTCAATGGAAGCAATCTGATTTTCTGGAAGGTACGAACAAAAGCATATATGCAAAGTCTTGGTGCAGATGTATGGGCAATCGTGCAAGAAGGTTATCAATACCCGGCAGATATTCCTACTGATGCAGCTGAAAGAAAGAAGTATGAAATCAATGCCAAAGAAGTGAATGTCTTATTAGGAAGCATGTCTGAATCAGAATTTGCTAAAGTGATGCAGCTACATTCAGCAAAAGAAATATGGGACAAAATCATTCTAAGCTATGAAGGAGACACAAAGGTAAAAAGTGCAAAACTCCAAACTCTTATAATTGAATATGAAAATTTGAAGATGCATAGTGATGAAAGTGTTGCCAGTTTCTTTCTTCGTCTAGATGATATTGTAAATCGGATGAGAAATTTGGGTGAAACCATAACCGATATTACTCTGGTGGAAAAAGTCTTAAGATCCTTGACTTCAAAATTTGATTCTAAAGTTTCAGCCATCAAAGAAAGGCAAGATCTGCAAACTCTTACTATTGTTCAATTACATGGTATTCTGACTGCTTTTGAAATGAGACAAGGAGGTCCTTCTCAAATCAGAGAAGCTGCTTTTAAGGTATCTGTAAAAGGAAAAGAAAAGGAAGTTGTCAAAGAATCCAGCTATATATCTGAAGACGAAGAAGCGAATTTTGTGAGAAAGCTCCAACTTGGTACTGGACGATTCAAAGGTAAGCTTCCCTTCAAATGTTTTGAGTGTGGAAAAGTTGGTCACTATGCTGCTAAATGCCCTTATAAAGAAAAACATGGTAAAGGGAAACAATTTGAAAAGAGGAAGAGTTTTTACGCAAATGAAGATGATGATGAAGTATCCAGTGAAGATGAAGAAGATTCTGACCATGATATGAAAGTGCTCATGGCAAAGAAGCAAAAGAAGAAGGGTACTCAAAGCAAGCAAATACCTCAGAAATCATGTATAGCAGAAACTGAAGGAGATGAAACAGGTTTTAATCATTGTTCTTGTATTTTACTTAACTGTATATGCAAAGGTTATGATAGTGAAAGTGATAGTATGGATCTAGAAGATTCTGACCAAACGCTACAAGTGCTCATGGCAAAGAAGAAAAAGAAGAAGGCTACTCAAAGCAAGGAGGTGTCTCAGAAAACCTGTATAGCAAAGATTGAAGAAGATGAATCTGATAGTAATACTCTTCTTTGTGCAAACAATAGTAAAGATAGTGAAAGTAAAGTTGTGGATCTAGAAGAAGCCATCAAGATCAAAGTTGAAGAACAACAAAAGGAAATTGATAAGAAAGATTCTATCTACAAAGAGATGATCTCTCAAATGAAAGAACAAATAGAAATGTTGAATGGACAGGTGGACAAGTATCAAAGGTTTCATACTTATGCATCCAATAAAATTAAAGAACTAGAAGCAGAAATCATCTCTCTCAAAGAAGATCTGGAAAAATCAAATAAGAAGAATGAAGAGCTGCAACAAACATGTGAAGGAAATGAAAATTGGTTAAAAGAAGAGATTCTAGATCTGAAGGATCAAGTAGAAGATGGAAGAAGAAAAGAAGAAAGCATGACAAAGCAATGTCAAGCCTTGGAGGTTGAGGTAAACATTCTCAAAGGTAAATTAGAAGAAAAGGTTAAACTTTTGAGGTTTCATGATAGTACTAATATTTTGGACAATATTCTGAGTAATCAAAGGTCTCCTGCTATCAAACTTGGTCTTGGTTTCCATCAAACTATTAAAGGAGAATCTAGCTCACAAGGAAGTGCAAAAAATTCAGAGGATGTCAATACTAAACCTGAAGTGTTGAAAGAGACAAAAGATCAACCAACAATCATGAATTCTCAAAGGAATTCATTCAAAAATGTTGAATGCTTTAAATGTCATAATTATGGGCATGTTGCAGCAAATTGCAGGAGCAGATCATTTCAGCCTCAATCAAACAGTTCCTACATAGAAAGGTACTCTGGTTTCTTCAAGGGATATTGTTTTTCATGTAACAAGTATGGACATAAAGTAGCTGATTGTAAAAGGAGGAAGATTAGAAATACTCATTATGATTCTTATGCTTATTTCTCTGGACACATGAGATGTTATTCTTGTAACAAGTATGGACATGTAGAAAAGGAATGCAGGTTGAACAGATATGAGAAATTGGATAACTTCCAGCACACAAATAGGAAGATCAAACAAATCTGGAAAAAGATGGAGGACCGATCAGAAACGTAGGGAATTCTGACCCTACTGCAGTCATCCGCTTCTGAAGCTGACTTTTCTTATTGACTGCAGGAATGATGTGGGATACATTATGAGATTTAGTAATGTATCGTCACAGGGGGAGCAATGTATGATGACTCTCATGATTGATTTGATTATTCTGGTTATATGTATTTCTGACAGAGCATCTAATTTGAAGAAGACAGGTACAGGAAGTACAAGTTCAGGAGGAGATGAAGGAATGTGAAAAATTTCTATGCTTCACTTTCCATACGCGGGTTCGATGAACAAAAGTCGCGTATACATGCGAGTTACAGAAGACACAGTCGCGTATGCATTGATGATAAGAGAATTTATATGATAGCTAAAGATCTGGAGCAGAGGTTCAGGGGGAGCATCAGTCTGACTGTTAATAACTGTATTATTGACTCAATTTCAGCTTAGTTTCTCAGTTCTAAAAATGATGATACGATACATGGTTTCTTGTGTTGAAGATTGTGGATGAGTCTTGTTTGCTTGTTGATGAAGAGTATTCATTGTTGAGATGAAAGTCCTATAATTCGGAGATAAGGGCAGCCCATGCAGAGATTGTTGCTGATGACTTGCTGATGAACGTATTCAGGTTCCACAAGTTAAGGAGGAGCACTGGTTCAGGGGGAGCAGCAGGTTGAATACTAATGATTGCATTTTTGGCAATATGACTGCTTATTCTTTGGTTTGTGTGATACTCATGCTCAAATGATGATGACTTGGTACATATTTTATTATGATGATATTTTGAGCCCTGGTTGCTGATAAGTATCTTTTGTGATCACACATGGATGAGTTGGATGCCGTTTGATTCAGAAATAAGAATAGATCATGCAGAGTTTGTTACTATGAGTGAGATCTTTTCATCCATATGTTACTTCATGTTAAATCTTAAAGATCATGGTGATATTGGCCCATATAGATGATTGACACATATTTGAAGGTGTTGTTCTGGTATGATAATCTCTCTTGGAAAGATTGTATTGATGCTGCAAAGAATCTGAAGGCTTGGTTACTAATGTGCTTATGCTACAACCGTTGGATGACGCTTGAAGACACAACTGCATTGTTCTATCTATCTGTAGTCCAGGGAAGCATTCAAATATCCCAGAAAGAAGTTGAACACTGTCTTTTTCTCACAGAGGATCAGATCTGGTTAAAATTTAGAAGATGGAATTGGATACGCGGGTTTCCTAAAACACAGTCGTGTATATACGCGAGTTCATGCACAGAAAACCGCGTATGTCTGATTGCTGACATTTTTCTGTTGGAGTCAGCTCTCTTCAGCACAGCTGCAGTGCTGTTTGGTATCTCTGATACTGTTTGGTATCTCTGGTGGTGTTCCAGTTCTCATAATTCTCTTTCTAATGTTTTGATAAAGATGCCTTGGTGATTTGTTGGTGAAAGTGTTCAGGATGCACAAACTAAGGGGGAGCCTTAGTCATATGAAAAGGATGCTTGGATGCACAGTTTCAGGGGGAGCATTAGCTTTGCTGAGTATAATGCATTTTTGGCATTATGATGGTTCTGAAATATGTTCTTTTTTCTTGAAATCTTTCTGGTGTTGGTCATAAATGGTCATATTTGTAATTTGATGAAAAGGTCTTGTTGAGACCCATGATGTAAAATTGTAATATTCAGTCATGTAAGGACTTGTCAAATTTTGTAAACCCACTTGGTTGGGTAGCTGAGTCAAAGTTGTAAACCCACTTGGTTGGGTAGTTGAGTCTCTTATGTAAATCCACTTGGATGGATCTTTGATGTAAGTGTGAGTCATTGGTGATAGGAACTTCATAGAGTCATGTACTTCATTGGAAAATATGGTTGAAGATTCAGCATGAACTCAGGGGGAGCTTGGTCACTTCAGTATATATCAGATCTGTAAAACGCTTCTTCTACATGAGAAGAAAAGGGGAAAGTGTGTTGGTTTTGATCCGCCCTTTGCCCTTGATGTAAAAGGGGGAGAGTGACATGGTGTTTGAATGAAGAAAAAGAATGGTGTCAAAAATGGAGAGAGTGACATGGTGTCATTGTATTCTTAATGTACCTATCTGTCGTGGTAACCAAACACCATCGTGTTTTCCATCAAGTCCAAAGGGGGAGATTGTTGGCAATATGATGCAGAGTGTTGTCCTTGATGGCAACCCACTGAATGAAGATGAAGACATGCGACTGTTGACATGTGTTGTCCTTGATGGAAATCCACCTGATGAATTTATTCTTGACGTGATGGACTTGGTAAATGATGTTTGTTAGCAATATGATGATGAGTGTTGTCCTTGAAAGGCAACCCTCTTGATGAAGATAATGGCAACTTACTGGATGAAGTTGTGCTTGATAGAATATGTCTTGATGAACTAAAACTGATGTATCTACAGTGAGTACAAAAGGAAATGAAGAAAGAAATTCAGCATGTGCTAAGTATTTGATGAAAAGAGTATGTCTCAAGGCATACGTGGATATGTCTAGGAGAAGTCACGTATGCACGCGGAAAAGAACGTTCCAAGTTGCGTATGGGCAAAAGCGCTCAAAAAGTGCAAAACCAAGGGTAACCACCATGGAATGACCCATTGTATTGGGTAATGATCCGCCTAATTGACCCCGTCCAAGAATACCATCGAAAGTAATGTAGTTTTGGGCTCATGGTATTGTTTTGGCTCATGGTATTGAAAAAAGGGGCTCATGGTATTGAAAAAGGATAAACCTATATAAAGAGATGAAATTCATTATGCAAATCATGAGTGTGGGAGCAAGATGTCTGAGCTTGAATGAATACTTCTCTATGAAGTATATCTGTATGGAAAGGGTAAAGGTTTGATGATATATCTGAATCCATGAAGAATTGATGAAGCGGGATTTCTAGATCTAAAATGTACTTGTATTTGCTAGATCTGTTTATGGAGTGATTAGATCTGTGATGAGGCGAACATCTGTCTGAAGTAAAGGGTTGAATCTGAACTGAATGTCTGATCTGAAGAAGTATGTAGCTCTGTAATGATTGAAGATCCATACGCTACTTCGCCGTAGAGGAAGTGCGTATATACGCGGCTTCACTGAAGAAAAAGCGCGTATGCGCAGTGAAGTTTATGTACAGATGTATACGCTAGTTTATGTGAACGGAAGCGCGTATGCAAACTAGGGTTTGCTGAAGTATGGGGTATGAAATGTCTGATCTGATCTGCTCTGTTTTAGCTATCTGTTTTTGATGTTTGACTGTGCTTAAATGTATGGAGAGGGTCCAGTTTGAAAATATGATGAAACGTGGCCTACAAGTTGTGCTCTTTTGAAGTTGTTGGATCCAGTGTGAAAATTGATGAAACGTGGTCCAAGGTGGTGCTGAGGGTTGTAGCCTTCAGTCAGGGGGTGGTAGCTCCCTTCCAGGTGAGGCTGGTAAACGAGATCAGGGGGTCGTAGCTCCCTTCTAGGTGAGGCTGGTAAACGAGATCATGGGGTCGTAGCTCCCTTCCAGGAGAGGCTGGTAAACGAGTCAGGGGGTTGGAGCTCCCTTCCAGGAGAGGCTGGTAAACGAGCGCAGGTGGGTGCCTGCGTGCTGGTAGGAGTCTGCACCAGCACATATGTTGTAAGATGTTTTCTCTATAATAAAATATTGAAGGCTGAGCAACTGCAATGGTGGTTTTCTCCCGACTTGGGTTTCCACCTAAAAATCCTGGTGTTCATGTGTGATGCTTTGTGTGATGGTTTATTCTGTTGTTACTGCACATGTTTACTGATAACTTAACATCAGATGAATGACTATTGCAAAGAACTAAGTTAATACATATCTGCATATTTAGATCTCTGCTAATACGCGAGTTGTATGAAGGATAGTCGCGTGTATACGCGAGTTTACTAAAGGAAAGTAGCGTATGGGTTTTAGAAAGTGAAAAAGTAAAAAGTTTTGAATATGCAGTAAATACTGATTCACCCCCCCCTCTCAGTATTTTTCCCAACATCTCCATATCCTCTTATTCATTAAACAAGGAAGCAAAAACAAAAATTAATATTCCAACTAGCTCATGGATAATTGGGAATATTACAGTCCTCCCCTCCCAAATGTTGCTTGTCCTCAAGCAACTAAAAAGGTGAGTGCTACAACTCTTCTCCTCCATTGGTGACACCTCCATGTGATAAGCTTCCCTCATAATCCAAGTGTCTCCCAATCCATCCCTCCATGACATGCTCCTACCAAGTTCTTGTGAGATGCAAATGATTCATCCCACAAGGAAGCAAACAATCTAATGAAACAATCGTGGTTTGCCCAATGTTCTCCCTGAAACATGTAGCATAATGAACATGGATAATCTCTCTCCAAAAGGGCACATTCATTCCTTCCATCCTCCCTCCAATAAGTCCCATAAAATAATAAAAACATCATCTATTTATGGGATCAAAATCAAGTACATATAAACATCAATATGCAAAAATGGAGGTGGATCATAGTCCCACATGTGGAACCAGCAAAGTATGTCTCCTGAATGCATCAGATGATGATATGGTAATTGGTTTCCCCACCACCTACTTTTTGCCATAGTCTTCTCACATGCTTTGACAAGGTGAGAAATATTTGGTGCCTTTGGAGTGCACCCTAAATGGTAAAGCATCTCCCTATATCCTCCTAGGGAGTGGCCATGCTCAACAATGTTTATGGCCCAAAGTTGGCCATGAATTTTATATGGAAGAATGTTCCTACTTGGAGCAATGGCCTGCACATATATGGTAAAGGAATGCAAGTATTCATCAAAAAAATCATTATGAATAAAGATATGATCCTTACCGTATACTTCAATCATACTAATGGAGTGGTCCATAGATAGATCCCCTCTCATTCCAAAAGAGGAAAGAGGTGGTTGTGATAACTCCATCAAAGAGTTATGTATCTCCTCCATATCCACATGGTCCATGAATCTCTTCAAATGCTGATATATCTCCTCTTCAAAGCCTTCCCAAGTATATCCCTCCATGATAGTGTGGTATGCTTTCATGGAATAAGTGTGGCTAAAGAGAAAATCTTCATGTGTTGTTTGTAGTAACTTCTCCTTGAGCTTGGATGCTCTAGACAATAAGATCCTACCATGAGAGTAGATGACCTCATATCATACTGAATATCCCTCATCTTGTATTTGGTCATCAAGTATCATGCAAGTAAAAATATCCTTAGAATAATCCACCAACAGCTGGGATTTCCAATATGGATCTATCCTCCATAGTGACAGTGCTAATGATCTGTCATATGAAACATACGTCATATGGTTGTCCTCCTCTTTGACATCTCCCATGCCAAATTCACATGTTGTAATGCTTCTATCCTCCCTCTGGTACAACTTTCTCAACGCAATATCTGAGATGAGATTGAGTAATGATGATGTTGGGATAATGTCTCCCTCCTCCTTGATTATACCCAAGACTCTCAGCGATGTACCATGAACTCCCAATGCCCCCACTCCTCCTGGATCTATGAGTGGTGCACCATGGTGTGAGACATTTCTCACCAACTCTGGATCAGGTGGCCTCCCAAGTGGTTTTTCACAAAACAATAATGTCTCATGGGCCAAAGTCATGCGCATAATAGATGGGACTATTAGGTGCTTGCTTCCACTGTGAAAATCCATCTATTTTTTCTGTGTGGAATTTTTTTGTGAATGATATGTGTGCATGCCCTTAATCATCTGATTTTTTCCACTTTTTCTATCCACCCATTCCATCTACAAAGTCTACCAATCTGTGGTGACCTTCCCCAAAGTAATCAACCACTACACACCTAATACCACATTGGTGTCCGGTGTGTCAACCACAAAGAAGTGATTAGTCAATGTATATTTCCCCATGGTGACAGATAAATATGGAACATAATGCATGCACTGCATAGTTCTAGCTCCTGGAACCAAAACAGAGAATCCCTCAAAACCATCAATGGGTATTGCCCTCCTCTGCACTAGTTGGGCATCAATAAAGTTGTGGGTAGCCCCACTACCAATCAAAACTAAAACCCTATGATCTGAGATGGAACCTCAAACCCTCAAGGTCAAGTACTTGGGAAATCCCCTCAATGATGCAAGAGCCCCTCCAATGGGAGAAAATTCTCCATTCCCACCTCTTGGTGGTGGTGGATCATCTCGTGCTATACCAACGTTGTGACCACCTTCTGGTTCTTCTTCTTCATCGTCCTCATCGTCCTCATCATCTGAAAATACCTCTATATAGTGTGCCTTTCCTGCTGCACATCTATGTCTGGGTGCCCATGATTCTTAGCATGTGAAGAAAATCTTCCTTCTCCTCAAATCTCTTCAGACATCATCACTAAGAGGTAATTTTTTTTTGCTCTCTTTCGAAAAAGGAGCCTTCTCATCTTTTCCCTTTGATGGAAAAGTGGGCTTTTTCTTAAATGTTGCCTTTGCTTTTAGCAAGGAATCTTGTAGATCTCTAGCCCTTTCAATGGAATCTTGAAGGGTAGTGGGTTTGGTAGATTTAACCAACCCATGAGTAGGTTCTTCTAACCCATCAATAAACATATAGACCCTTCTTCTGGCAGATAAATCAGGAAGAATAACAAAAAGTTTTAGAACTTTAGAAATGTAAGTTTCTGGGTTACCTGATTTTTTGAGCTTTGCTAGCCCCATGAATGGTGCCTTTGGATCTCTTCAATCAAACCTTTCCACCAACGTCCTTGCAAACTCTGAATATGCAGTCACATTGGCATCGCCCAATGTATACAAGCCATGAAACCACCAATCATGTGCCTCACCCTCAAGGTGCAGCACTGCTATCTTGATGGCCTCCATCTCTGGTACTTTGTTCAGCTAGAAGTAGATGTCAAGCTTCTCTACCCATGATTTGGCAATGAATTTTGATGACCTATCAAAGTTGGGTAAGAAAACTTTTCCCATAGTTTGGTGTAGATCATGATTATGAATGAATCCTCCACCTCTATTGTGATGCCTGGGTCTCATATTGTCCTTGATATGACAAAATTATTGAAAAATCAAGTGATATTTGAATCTCTGAGATTGAGACTCATACTCCATGAAATATTCTTCAAGAGCTTCTTGTTCTTCAAACCCTTCATTTCCCACTGCTAAGAATGTAGGCATTGTAGAGAATTGGGAAACTTGTTACTGCTTCACTGGTTGATCACTCCAGTGATGAGAAATTCTAGAGCCTTCACCATGTAGAAATCCTTTATGGGATTCCTTTTATCTATCCATCCTCATCTCCTTTATTTCTCTAGCAATGTCTTGCATAGTTCGAAGAAGTAGCTTGGGATACTCCTTCTCTTCAACTTCTCCTGATAAAGGGGTTTTACCCTTGTCTTCTTTATCATCTGTATAATCAAACTTCCATTTTATTCTTATGAGATACCTATTCTCTCTATCTGTGAGAGGATCTCCTTCTTTTTATGACATATTTTCTTTTAAGATGCACAGGCTGAGCCAAGATTATGCTTCGTTTCCACTGTAATATTCCAAAATGGGAAAAGCAGGAATATAGCACATAATGCTAGAAATAACATTGTAGATCAATGCATAAATTTAAGAGACCAATATGGATCTTGTTTATTCATTATAACAACAGGAAAAATGTGTAAAATAATGGGCCACAAAACATATAACAAGATACAATAATCCTCCAATGAAGAAAACCCTCAAGAATGAGGTGATGCTACTATATCAAAATGTCAGAGACACTGCTACAACGCAGTCATGAGAGCACTGCTACAGAAAATGAGTATAAAAAATATAATGGGCTGATATATGCCTCAAAAGATACAAAAAATGTAGATCTAGGCTCTATACAACCTCCCAAGAATAACCCAAGTGGGTTTTCAGAAATACACCAATATACAAGATATGAATCAAAGCCCTAGTGCTTAAGATTCATTGCAACATATGAACAGGAAAGGTTTGGTTGATCTGATATGCCAAAGAATGTAGCCTCCTCCAATGGACCCTCTAGATGAAAGGTTGATCCCTTCACTAGAAAACCTCCTCCCCAAATGGTGTACTAAAACCACCATAAAACTCCACCCTGAAAATAACATAGTCCAAGACAGAAACTGCACTATAGGGGAAAATAAATAAGTGGCCTGATGCCAAATGCTGCAATAAGGCTCCTTAGAGCCTTCCTTACTGAAGTAACCCAAATGTGTTCTCCACTACGGCAACCTGTAACACAACACAACCCTCAATAGGATCTTCGTTGTAGATGAAAGATGGAGCTTGGCCAAATGCCTGAATGTGGAAATATAGTGCAATTCTCTTCCTAGAGGCTTCTCAAGGAAAGAGGTGGGATTCCCAATCAAGAACACCCTATGCTAAACAGCACTGCAATCTTATCTAAATAGATGAAGAAATTTATATGTCTAAACAGACCATATATCAAAACATAAACATACATTCATCATCAATAAAATATGGCTTCCATCCTCTCCCTTATATAAGTGATGAGCTTCCTAACACTAGGCCCCACTAATTTAAGACACTACTTCCATGCAAATATTCTCCAATTAAAACTATGATGTCCCTCAATGAATTCCACTACTCCAAGACAACGTTGTTGATTTGGTCAAAGTTGACCCAGTCTAGGTGCCCCAGGTGTTCTAGCCCCTTTTCACACACGAGGGTGCTCAATTAAGCTTCCAAGATGTCCTCCTTTCACATTGGCATTGAATTTATTCATATTAAGGAGATTTATAGATCTCCATATCCTCTTATTCATTAAACAAGGAAGAAAAAACAAAAATTAATATTCCAACTAGCTCATGGATCATTGGGAATATTACAGTCCTCCCCTCCCAAATGTTTCTTGTCCTCAAGAAACTAGAAAGGTGAGTACTACAACTCTTCTCCTCTTCCATTGGTGACACCTCCATGTGATAAGCTTCCCCCATAATCCAAGTTTCTCCCAATCCATCCCTCCATGACATTCTCCTCCCAAGTTTTTGTGAGATGTAAATGATTCATCCCACAAGGAAGTAAAAGATCCAATGAAATAATCATGGTTTGCCCAATGTTCTCCCTGAAACATGTAGCATAATGAACATGGAGAATCTCTCTCCCAAAGGGCACATCCATTCCTTCCATCCTCCCTCCAATCATTCCCATAAAAAGAATAAGAACGTCATCTATGTATGGGATCAAAACCAAGTACATATAAACATCAATATGCAAAAATGGAGGTCGATCATAGTCCCACATGTGGAACCAGCGCAGTATGTCTCTTGACTGCATCAAATGATGATATGGTAAGTGGTTTCCCCACCACCTACTTGCTGCCATATTCTTCTCACATGCTTTGAGAAGGTGAGAAATATTTGGTGCCTTTTGAGTGCACCCTGAATGGTAAATCATCTCCCTATATCCTCCTAGGGAGTGGCCATGCTCAAAAATGTTTATGGCCCAAAGCTGGCCATGAATTATATATGGAAGACTGCTCATACTTGGAGCAATGGCCTGCACATCTATGGTAAAGGAATTCAAGTATTCATAAAACAATTAATTATGCATAAAGACATGATCCTTACCATATACTTCAATCATACTAATGGAGTGGTCCATAGATAGATCCCCTCTCATTCCAAAAGAGGAAAGAGGTGGTTGTGATAACTCCATCAACGAGTTATGTATCTCCTCCAACTCCACATGGTCCATGCATCTCTTCAAATGCTGATATATCTCCTCTTCAAATCCTTCCCAAGTATATCCCTCCATGATGGTGTGGTATGCTTTCATGGAATAAGTGTGGCTGAAGAGAAAACCTTCATTTTTTATTTGTAGTAACTTCTCCTTGAGCTTGGATGCTCTAGATAAGAATATCCTACCATGATAGTAGAAGACCTCATCTCTAACTCAATATCCCTCCTCTTGTAGATGGTCATCAAGTATCATGCAAGTAAAAATATCCTTGGAATAATCCACCAAGAGCTGGGATTTCTAATATGGATCTATCCTTCATAGTGACAACGTTGATGATCTGTCATATGAAACATATGTCATATGGCTTTCCTCCTATTTGACATCTCCCATGCCAAAGTCACATCTTGGAAGGCTTCTATCCTCCCTCTGCTGCTCCTTTCTCAGTGCAAGATCTGAGATGAGAATGGGTAATGATGATGTTGGGAGAATTTCTCCCTCCTTCTTGATTCTACCCAAGACTCTCAGTGTTGTACCATGACCTCCCAATTACCCCACTCCTCCTGGATCTATGAATGGTGCACCTTGATGTGAGACATTCCTCACCAACTCTGGATCAAGTGGCCTCCCAGGTGGCTTACCACAAAACAGTAATGTCTCATGGGCCAAATTCATGTGCATAATAGATGGGACTGTTAGGTCCTTGCTTCCACTACGCAAATCCATCTATGTTTTCTGTGTGGAAGTTGTTTTCTGAAGGATATGTGTGCATGCCCTTAATCATCTTATTTTTACAACTTTTTCTATCCACCCATTCCATCTACAAAGTCTCCCAATCTGTGGTGACCTTCCCCAAAGTAATCAACCACTACACACCCAATATCACATTGGTGTCAGGTATGTCAACCACAAATAAGTGATCACTCAATGTATATGTCCCCACGGTGATAGATAAATATGGAACATAATGCATGCACTGCATAGTTCTATCTCTTGGGACCAAAACAGAGAATCCCTCAAAATCATCAGTGGGTATTGCCCTCCTCTGTACTAGTTGGGCATCAATAAAGTTGTGGGTAGCCCCACTACCAATCAAAACTGAAACCCTCTGATCTAAGATGGAACCTCGAACCATCAAGTTCAAGTACTTGGCCACTCCCCTCAATGATGCAAGATCCCCTCCAATGGGAGAAAATGCTCCATTCCCACCTCCTGGTGGTGGTGAATCATCTCCTGATATACCAGCGTTGGGACCACCTTCTAGTTATTATTCTTCATCCTCCTCATCATATGAAAATACCTATATAGTGTGCCTTTATTGCTACACATCTATGTCCAGGTGCCCATGATTCTTGGCATGTGAAGCAAATCTTCCTTCTCCTCAAATATCTTCTCACATCATCACTAAGAGGTACTTTGTTTTGGCTCTCTTTTGAAAAAGGAGCCTTCTCATATTTTCCCTTTGATAGAAAAGTGGGCTTTTGCGGAAATGTTTCCTTTGCTTTTGGCAAGGCATCTTGTAGATCTCTAGCCCTCTCAATGGCATCTTGAAGGGTATTGGATTTGGTAGATTTAACCAACCCATGAAGAGGTTCTGCGAACCCATCAATAAACATATAGACCCTTCTTGTTACAGATAAATCAGGAACCATAACAGAAAGTTTTAGAAATTTATAAATGTAAGTTTCTAGGTTACCTGATTGTTTGAGCTTTGATAGGCCCATTAATGGTGCCTCTGGATCTCTTCGATTAAACCTCTCCACCAACCTCCTTGTGAAATATGAATATGCAGTCACATTGGCATGACCCAATGTAGACAAGCCATGAAACCACCAATCATGTGCCTCACCCTCAAGGTACAGTGCTGTTATCTTGATGGCCTCCATATTTGGTAATTTGTTCAATTATAAGTAGATTTCAAGCTTCTCTACCCATGATTTTGCAGTGCATTTTGATGACCCATCAAAGTTGGGTAAGAAAAAACTTCCCAAAGTTCGATGTAGATCATGATTCTAAATGAATCCTCCACCTCTATTGTGATGTCTGGGTCTCCTATTGTCCTTGATATGAAAAAATTATTGAAAACTAAGGTGATCTTTGAATCTCTGAGATTGAGGCTCATACTCCATGAAATAGTCTTCAAGAGTTTCTTTTTCTTCAAACCCTTCATTTCCCACTGCTAAGAATGTAGGCATTATAGAACGTTGGGAAACTTGTTGCTGCTTCACTGGTTGATCACTCCAGTGATGAGAAATGTCGGAGCCTTCACCATGTAGAAATCCTTTAGGGGATTCCTTGTATCTATCCATCCTCATCTCCTTTATTTCTCTAGCAATGTCTTGCATAGTTCGAAGAAGTATATTGGGATACTCCTTCTCTTCAACTTCTCCTGATAAAGCGGTTTTACCCTTGTCTTATATATCATCTGTATAATCAAACTTTTGGTTTCTTCTTCTGAGATACCTCTTCTCTCTATCTGTGAGAGGATATCCTCCTTCTAATGACATTATATTGGCTTTTAAGATGCACAGGCTGAGCCAAGATTATGCTTCGATACCACTGTAATATTCCCAAATGGGAAAAGCATGAATATAGCACATAATGCTGGAAAAATCATTTTAGATCAATGCATAAATGTAAGATACAAATATGGATCTTGTTTATTCATTATAACAGCAGCGAACATGTGTAAAATAATGGGCCACAAAACATATAACAAGATACAATAAGCCTCCAATGAAGAAAAACCTCAAGAATGAGGTGTTTCTACTATATCAAAATGTTTGAGACACTGTTACAATGCATTCATGAGAGCACTGCTACAAAAAATAAGTATACAAAATATAATGGGTTGATATATACCTCAAAAGATACAACAAATGCATATCTAGGATCTATGCAACCTCCCAAGAATAACCCAAGTAGGTTTTCATAAATACACCAATATACAAGATATGAATCAAAGCCCTAGTGCTGAAGATTCAATGCAACGTATGAACTGGAAAGGTGTGGCTGATATGATATGCTAAAGAAATTAGCCTCCTCCAATGGACCCTCTAGATGAAAGGTTGATCCCTTCACTAGAAAACCTCCTCCCCAAATGGTGTACTGAAACTACCCTGCAACTCCTCCGTGAAAAATAACGCATTCCAAGACATAAGTTGCGTTGTAGGAGAAAATAAATAAATGTCTTGATGCCAAATGTTACAATAAGGGTCAATTTCCTTCCTTATTAACCTCCCAATGGAAAGGAACCCTCCTGTGTTCTCCACTGTGTTAGCCCCCCATAAATTTTGACAAGCAAACAGGGGGCTAAAATGTTTTTGAGCCTTCAAGGAATGAATTTCCCCTGAAAACACATCATCCTTGAAGCCTCCTTGTGCCTGTGGAGTACTGAAAAGGTATGATTTTGATGATTACTTTAATGACTTTTTAATACAATTTGTGAACCTTTTGTATCATGGATTTAGAAAGTCATAGGGAACTATCACAAAACATGTGAAAATCGATATGTATAACTTAGCCACTGATAATGGTTATTTTTTATACAGGGAAAGAGGAAAACGAAGGGTTGCTTCTCTAAAGATAAGAACGAAGTGGAGATAACCGTTGTTCCTCTGGATGAGAACCAAACGTAAACATAGGGAGACAAGATCAAGGAGAATCGGCTCGGGCAAGAGAGAGAGGACACCAGCTCAGCGCAATAGCAAAGACTGGATGAAAGTTAACTGTTTGGCGAATCCCTCAGGATCGAAGATCCCGAGGGATCGCTGCTTTACTTATCTAATTGCTTGGACATCTCCGCCATCGTTTTTATAAAAAGAGACAAGTACTGTTAGTTTAGAGACAGAGAATGGCGAGATAAGATACGTTTGATGTAATCTTTTGTAAAACATTCAATTTGGTTATTCAGCTTTGTTGAGAACTGGTTCGATGTATTTTTTATCAATGTATTAATGAAAGACTGGTGATTATTCCATCTTCGCATCTGCGTTAACCTAAAGCGGTGTATCCTTGGAGGCTAAGGGCCCGGCCCCGAAGGACACTTGCTTCTGTACCATTACAGCTTCGTTTATGTGTGGTTTGTTCATTACTGTTAGTTGATTATTTGATATTCTTATACGTTCAGATTACATGCTCTGTTTAAGTTGAATCATTGAAGTTTCTACAGCCAGATTTGTGTGTTAACTCTGCATTGCGTTCTTATTCCTTTCTAGAGTTAATCGCATATCCTTACTGTCAAGCTACATAGCTGTTCTATTGACATTTGTGTTGTGTGCGTTTCTAATGCATCAGTATTATTCCATAATTCCCAAACTGTTATTGCTGTTCCATTAATATGATTTGTGTCATTTGCCTTTAGAATAACAGAGTGTTCCTTGATTGCAAAGAGTGCATAGATTAAGTTTGAATATAACACGCGGGACTTAGTATTCATTTGCTGTCCTATTTTAGAGTTGCTGTTCCATTTCAGAATTATAGTTTAATCCTTTATTTCCTTTGCTGTTCTATTTATCCGCATTTGATGGTTTGCTGTGAGAGATGATCTAAGACTGTAGTGAGCAGTATCAGTCACTGTTTAGCTCCCAGGCTTGTGATCTATGCTTGAGTTCTTTTTCTATCAGTTTCTGAAGGGATGGTTTATCATTACCGAACCCTTGACTGATGAGTTGTTGAGTTTCCTGAGTGTGTGATTTAATTCTTTAAAGCAATTTGATTTCAGTTAAGCATCCATTTACACTTGTATTTCTTAAAGCACTGTACTACTAGCATTACTCTGACGAATGAGCCTCGGATTGAGTCACTCTTTGTAATGACAAAACGCTCTCGGGTTGACATATTAATGTGAGGTAATTAGAGGTGAAAGAGACCCTTTTTATAGCTCTACATTTTGGCGCCGTTGCCGGGGAAAGAGTGAATCCATTTGTCTTTTTCAGAGTGGTGTACAAGCCTGCTAGGGAGGAGTTGGATCCTAAAAACGGAAGGTAAGAACCTACGTGCAGAGCATGTAAAAGACCTGCTCATTATCCGCTTTCCTAACAGATTTGTTTTTGCTTGTTTGAATAGAAGTTCGTAGTTTATTTTTGAGTGCATGACTAAGCAGAAAAAACCAGAAAAAAATCAAACCCCCATCCAAACCTGAAAAAGCTAAGGGGCCGGTGACCCTTGGCCGAACAACCTTCATAGACGAAATCTATAAGAAAACAGAGTCTCAGCCATCAGTAGGTTTCAAGAAAAACACTTCTAAACCACCTACTAGTTCCCTTCAGGCCACAGGATCACCATCTGGAGCCTGTGCTGAGGTGCATAGTCAAACTGAGGAGCAGGACTTTCAAGAAGTTGAAAATTCCACTCCAGAATTATTGCAGGAAGGGAACTCTAGCAACTTTTGTGAAGGAGAAGGAGAAACAGGGGAAACCGAGGAACCAAAATCTCCTCTTGAAACAAATCAGCCATTAGATAGCACAGATAAGGGGAGTGCCGCGAAAGTCATTGTTGAAGAGATTCAATCTCCTCAAACACCTGGTATTCCCATTATTCCGGATAAAGGAAGCGTTATTAAAAAGATCCCTGTCAAAACCGTTCCCAACCAACCTAGGAATACCCTCCTAGATATCCCAGAAGGTTACTGGCATATATTCGATCCCATGGCTCAAAACCAACCAAACGCTCAAAACCAGCCAAACACTCAAAACTCTACATTACAATATCCTATAGTGGATTCTGCAGCAAATGCACCCATGAAAGCTATCCCTCTTCAGCATATCCCCACATTTCACGGACTCACATCAGAGGATCCGGATGCATTCCTATTCGAATTCGATGTGTTATGTCGGGGGTACGATTACACCACCGATCCCCAAAAATTGAAATTATTCCCCTCTACATTGAACGGGGCTGCCTTAAGATGGTTTATGGGGCTAGGTGGTGGGGTTATCAACAATTGGGATCAAATGAAAGAATCCTTCTTAAAGAAATACCAGGATTATTGTAGGTCTAGAGAATTAAAAGACGAAATATTTCAAATGACAGCCAGACCAAATGAAACATTAGAGGAGTATGTGGAACGTTTTCAATATAATTTACAAAGATCTCCTTATGCATCGCTACCTTTACCTGATAATGTGTTAAAAACTGCATTAATGAGGGGCATGAAGGAACAATGGATTGAAACATTAAACATTATGGGCAAAGGGGATATTTATCAAGAAAATTTTACTGACATCCTTGATTTATGTATCAGGAGTTCGAGAGGCAGCACAAGAATAAAACCGACAGAATATGATCGGTTTGCAAGAGATAACAAAGTATCAGCAGAAGGAGTAACACGTGCAGAAATTGGAAATTTATTAGAAAATTTTAAAACTCATATTATGGGGACACTAACTACACAACTTGATATTGTGCAGGCTAAACAGAAGCAGCTGGAGGCAGAACAGAATTTGGCAATCTTCTGCCCCCGATGCAGAAAAAAACACAGCCACAAGGAGTGTCCATTAGATAAAGTCCAAACATGCGCCATCTGTACAAAAGATCACCTTACGGAGAGCTGCCCCTCACTTCCGGGATTGAAAGCGATATATAAGGAAGCAGAAGAAGAACCAGAGTCGGTGAATTCGATCAACCAGCGCCGCCCGTGGCAGCCGAGACAACCTGGTATGTTTTCGGACCCAACCTCTTTCTTTCAAAACCCACAGTATAATGCTCAACAATATGGTATGTGGAAAAATCAATCTCAAACCCCATTTACAAACTGGTCACCACAATCATTTCCTTCTCCAAATCCATGGCTGAATCAAACAAGCCAAACTGGTTGGCCAAATTTCCCTTACACTCCACCATATTGGAAAAATGGCCCATATCCTTCACAATGGACCTCCTCTACTTCACAAAGTTCACCCTGGCAGACAAGTTGGCAAAGACCGATGTACCACCCAGCCGGAACGATTCCGCTCCCTCAACCTACTTTGCCAGCTTTACAACAAAATCCCCAGTCTAACTTGAGGCCGCAACTCCCAGCCCAACCCGATCCCAATCCAAACAACAGGCAGGTCCAATCTATTCAAATCATAGAATCACCAGAACCAGGACCTGATTTAAAAGAGTGCAACGACCTTCAGTTAAGATCTGGGCGTATAATTGAAACCGAGGGAGATAAAACAGTTCATATTGAAGATCAGTTACCCAGAGAACATCAGTCACAACAAGAGGATGTAAATAAGCAACAAACTCATAATCAAGCAACCACATCCTCTCCTCCGTTCCCAGAACGATTAGCCATACCTCGATCCATACAATACCCTGACTTTGACATTCTGGGAGAATTACAAAACTTGTACATAAAAATCCCATTCCTCCAAGCTATTCAAGACATTCCCATATACGCCAAAACCATAAAAGAGTTGTGCATAAAGAAACCAAGGAGGAATATAACAAACAATCCAAGAGTCCAAGTAGTCGGCACCTTATCTGACCTATTGTCGGGAAGAGAAACACCCCTTAAATATGAAGACCCCGGGAATCCAATTATAACTATTCAAATTTATGGCCAGACCCTGCCTAATGCCTTAGTTGATTTAGGGGCTGCAATTAATATTTTAACAACCACAACTTGCCAAAAGCTCGGCATTACATCTGTAGAACCCACCTCTACTCTGTTAGAATTGGCTGACCGATCTGTGGTTAGACCAGAGGGCACTCTACATGATGTCATGGTCTCTGTAGAATCCTGGGAGTATCCAACTGATTTCCCGATAATTAATCCAAAAACCCGACTTGATGGACACCCGCTAATTTTAGGTAGACCTTGGCTCGCTACTGCCGATGCCTACATTGGCTGTCGGCAGGGAAATATGACCATAACCAGAGGACCAAATAGCAAAAATTTAGTTCTATATCCTCCCGCGCAGCCAAGTGTCACAATGATTAAAACGAATAAGCACCCTGTATCATATCTTACTGATAACATTAGATCTCCATTAACTATACAAGAGGCACTTGATTTCAAAGATCAAACACAAGACGATGCCATTAACAATTTCATTACTCAAACTGAACCTCGCACACAATGTCACATGATAAAAGCAGCATTTGATAATGAGTTAGAAGAAGATCCCCTGAAAGATATTCATGATCAAATAATACCTGTCACTTCTGTTGCAAATAGTAAAACTGTGGAAATTGCAACGGGGAAAACTTTAAACATCAATGCTAATCTCACACCGGAACAAGAAACAAAGCTCATCCATCTGTTAACAAAATATCAAGAAGCATTTGCATGGGACTACCCTGATATGAAAAGAATTGATCCCCAGTTATGTACCCATCACATTTACATAGAAAAAGATGCCAGACCTGTGCGTCAGCCGCAAAGGAGACTTAATCCCCATCTAAAAGATGTTGTAAAAACTGAACTTCAGAAACTTTTAGATGTGAATTTTATCTACCCTATCTCTAACAGTAAATGGGTCTCTCCACTTGTGGTGGTACCAAAAAAGAATGGGAAATGGAGAATTTGTGTGGATTATAGGGAACTTAACAAGGCAACACAAAAAGATCATTTTCCTCTTCCTTTCATAGATCAAGTATTGGACACTTTAGCAGGGAAGAAGTTCTTTTCTTTCTTGGATGGCTTCAGTGGATACAATCAGATTCAGATTGCCCCTGAAGACCAGGATAAAACTACCTTTACTTGTCCTTGGGGAACATTTTCCTATCGAGTTTTACCTTTTGGCTTATGTAATGCTCCTGCCACATTTCAGAGGGCTATCCTTAGTATTTTTGCAGATTTAATCAATGATGGACTTGAAGTTTACATGGATGACTTTACACCATACGGAGATGACTTCGATCCAGCTCTAGACACCCTAGAGAAAGTCCTACAACGCCGCATTGTTACTAGGCTTTGCTTAAGCAATGAAAAATGTTTTTTGATGATGACTGAAGGACTTATCCTAGGACACTATGTCTCAGCAGCCGGCATTCAGGTAGACCCGGCCAAAATTCAAATACTTTTGCTTATTCCCACTCCTACTACTCAAACAGAGGTACGCAGTTTTCTTGGATTTTCAGGTTATTATAGACGATTTATAGAGCATTATTCGCACATTGTTGCTCCTTTATATGCACTGACTGGTAACGTTGATTTTCTTTGGACAGACAAATGTGACCATGCGTTCGAGGATCTAAAGAAGCTTGTATCCACAGCCCCAGTCCTTCGAGGACCAAACTGGGACCTACCGTTCCAGATATCATCTGATGCCTCAGATACAGCCATTGGTGCAGTCCTTGGGCAGGAAGAGGATAAAAAACCATATGCTATATATTACATCAGCAAAAATTTATCCCCTGCCGAATTGAATTACACTGTTACTGAAAAAGAATTTCTAGCTGTAATACATGCTGTCAATAAATTTAGACATTATATCACAGGCTACCCTGTCATCTTGTATACAGATCATTCTGCTATAAAATATTTAGCAAATAAGTCTGTCACAAATGCCAGAGTAACTCGATGGTTAATCTTATTGCAGGAATTCGATATAACAATCAAGGACCGCCCTGGCAAAGAAAACCCTGTAGCCGATTTTCTTTCAAGGATACCAAAATCAAGCGATGCAGCAGCAGTGGAAGATCAATTTCCGGATGAACACCTGTTTGCTGTTGCTGTTCAAACACCCTGGTATGCTGATGTTGCTAATTACCTTGCAGTAGGTAAATTACCAAAACATTTAACTCCTAATGAGCGTAAGCAGATTATTCAGAAAAGTTCTCGATTTTCGTGGATTGGAGGTTATTTGTTTCACACAGGAGCAGACATGCATATCAGGCGATGTGTTAGATAGGATGAAATCTTTGAAATCCTAAAAGCCTGTCACGATGGACCATGTGGGGGGCACTTCGCTGAGCGTAGGACTGGACATAAAGTATTGCAGACAGGATATTACTGGCCTACGATCTTCAAAGATGCAAAGAAGTTCGTCCAAGCCTGTGACAGTTGCCAGCGAGCAGGACGACCTGGTCAAGCTGATGAAATGCCTCTGAAACCATAGTTAGTCATTGAACCATTCGAACGGTGGGCTCTGGATTTCGTTGGACCCATCAACCCTTCATCAAATCAAAAAACATATATTCTGGTGGCAACAGAATATGTCACCAAATGGGTTGAGGCAGAAGCATTACCAAGAGCCACAGAGGACCCTGTCATACAGTTCCTGTTTCTTTTATTTGTCCGTTATGGCCTTCCTAGGGAAATAATTACAGATGGAGGACCACAATTTGTTGGGCATAAATTAGCTGCAACACTTAACAATTATCATGTCCAGCATAAGATCACTACTCCATATCACCCACAGGCGAATGGGCAGGTAGAAAGTAGCAATAAGATAATAGAATCAATCCCAACGAAAACTATTGCATCACATAGGCGTGACTGGGCTACCCGACTACCTGAAGCACTCTGGGCCTATCGAACCACATGGAGGAGCACCACTGGTTACTCACCTTATCAACTAGTGTTTGGAAAACAACCTATTTTTCCCATAGAATTCGAAATCCAAACACTGCGTACAGCACAGGAAGTTGGCCTAGACTTAACTGAGGCACAACTCAATCGACTACAACAGATCAATGAATTAGACGAAATTCGACTCTCTGCACTACAAAATATAGCATTAATTCAACAGCAGAGAGCCAAATGGCATGATGCGCTCATTAAGAATAAAGTCTTCCACGAGGGAGATTGGGCTTTGTTATACGATTCTCGGTTTCAGGACTTCCCTGGAAAACTTCAGACTCGATGGTTGGGACCATACGAAATCCAGAAGGTACATGACAATGGAACTCGTACTCTAATCACTATTGACGGTTCTGGATATGCATTTAAGGTAAATGGTCACCGAGTCCGTCTCTACCGTAAACCACTTACTCGGGAATCCTTCTGCCAGCAGATACGCCGAGATACTGATCTGGAGATCTTAGGAGAGGAAGAGAAATCTTCCTCACCTGCAATTCATTAAGGGTCTATTTCTTTTTTGCAATTTGTACATAAAGTTTTTTGTTTCTGAGTGATTCTTGTACATAAGTTTGATTTGAATAATTCTTGTCATTTTGCTGTTCCTTTTTCTTCCACAAAGTTTGATTTTTGCTCTTCTAATAGCATATGTGTGTTTTTTATATTGGTTTTGCTTTTTCTGCTGTTCCTTTTCTAAAGGAACAGCATTCGGATCTCTGCTGTTCCTTTTTCAGAAAAACGATATTGTTACGCTTATCGCTGTTACCACTGTTCCTTTTTCTTCAAAAAAAAAAAAAAACAGCGTTCTTTTATTTCTGTGCTGACTTTTTCAACGGAATGGCATATGGAGTGTTTCGTATGATTGCCGTTCCTTTTCCCAAAAGGAACGGAATTTGCAGTTTTGTTCCTTTTTCTATTATCCATCGTTGTTGCTTTTTCAACGGAACACCATTTGCATACTTTTGATCTCTTTGATGATTTAAATTGAGGATGCTTTTTCCCGTCTTCTTTCTAGTCTTCAAGCCTCAGCTATGCATTTATGCGATGAATATAAAGACACAAAATACCGAAATCTGCAAACCATAAATCGCTCTATCTATAAGGCTCTGCATTAATAAAAGGACAGATGGAAAGACATACTTATTTCTTACCTTTTGTGACATGGTTTTACTAATTTTGCCCTGATTGGTTATCTTTATCATGTTGATTCCCTTAAAATCTTTTTATTAATATTTGGGAATAAGGGCAAAGAGTTTAAATCTTCCTATTGAGATAATAAGACTTCTTCCACCATTCCTACTCTTAAGGAGTGCTGAACCACCCTTTGTGTATAAATAAGGAAAAAGAAAAAAACATGTCAAATGTCAAATGCAGAATAGGGGGTCTCATTGAGAGCCAGCCTACCATGATCATGAGGAGGGAAGTGAAGTGGCATTCCCATTCTGGCCACCACACCAGGGATATGGTCCAAAAGGTGTATCAAAATAAACAAACCTTGGAACAGGAGGTCTCATTAAGAGCCGGCCTTCCCACGTTTCACTCTTTCCTCGTGAATGGCATTATGGTTAACTGGTCACCAAGCCAGCATAATGGTCTACATTCTGACATAATAACAGTCCTAAGTATACACACAGGATCATGGTTCCGGGGGTGAAAAACAACTCTGCCAAGGTTATGGACACCTGTTGGCATCAGAGTAATGTTAATGGTATCGAAGTCACCTTGCTTACGCCAATAGGTAAGATATTAACACTCTTTTGTTTCTTTATCCTAGGCATTAATCACATGTTATTTCCCGATTTATACACCGCATGAATATTTATCATTACCAATCATGGCAACGGAGGTGACCATGACCGCTTAAGATTGGCGAATACGATACATGCCTATCCATCAGCCTCAAATCATATCACGCGATCCATCCTCCGCCTCGATTTCGGTAATCTGTTGTCCTTTTTCAACATGGCATAAATTCACATGCTGTTCCTTTCTGACTTGATTACAGACTGGGTGCCGCTCCATTATTTGCCGGCTGGGACAGCCTATCATACTGCGGGGGGGGGAGGTTAACCTCATCATTCCCTGTGTTACGTGTCAATTCATCATTCGGAAAATCTGGTTCACGACGGTTTGGCATGGTTTCACGGCATGGCATATTTTTATTTTTATTTTTTTCGCACAAGTTGTTTTTGCTACACTGTTGCATACTCTGTGTTTTCTTTTGCGAAACCCTGCTCTCTGTGTTTCAAACCGAAAACGTTTTTGCTGTTCCATTTAGAAATCGCAGCGAAATCATGGGGGCAAGGCAATTCATAGTGAGCCTCAACAGCTAACGATCTCTGCTGCTGCCCGAGAAATCCTGGAAAGGGCAGGATGGTTGAACTATTTCAATCGCTTACAGGAGGGTAATGAGACAGTAGCAATGGAGTTCTTACAGAATTTACAAGAAGACCACTCCATAGTAAGAGGGAAATGCATAGCGGTCACTGATGCCATAATTGCAGAAGTATCAGGACTACCAGCTACCGGACCGGTATGGACATTCAAAAAGGAACGATTACAGAAGGTCATCGACATCTTCCAAGATGAAGGCCAGCATTTGACAATCAAAGGGAAAGGAATTTTGCCAGCGACCCTAGGCGAACCCTGGACAGAGCCAGCAAGAATAATACAGAGCTACATTACTTGCGAAGGAAGAAAAGACGTGGTAAGACCACGACACCTTAAACTTTTAGCTGTTCTAAAACAGAAATGCTCTGTGAATTTACCAGCACTCTTAAATTCGTCATTACATGATGTTGCACAAAGTATGAAAAGGGCACAGCACGTAGAGGCAATTGTTAGTCACCACGGGTTAATTCGACTTGTTGTTAGTTATAGTCTTACCCAGCAGCAGAGCAGCTGGGAAAGACTCATTGCACTGATTGAAGGGAAATCGACAAAACCATCCCTGAGACGCAGACGTTCTATAAACACACCAGAACAACAGGCAGAACGCAGAGAAAATGTTGCTAGTACATCGCAGCAACCAGAATTACAACAAGAATCCGCAAAGCGAAAGCATGTAGCTGATTCACCCGAGCAACCAGAGGAACCCAGGAAATCAGCTCGGTTAGCTCAGATGAGAGGAAGCATAAACAAACCCAGAAAGTCAGCCCGGTTGGCTCGAATAAGGGGAAGGTTGGAACAGCTTCAGGAAGGCACCAGCCAACCAATAATAATTGAAGATGAGCAACCCGAAGAAGAAGTACCCGAGCCTGCGGGAACAGAAAAAGAAGCAGAAACTGAACAGGAAGAAGAAATGGGACAGCAGGAGAATAGTCCATTACAGGACTTACTAAGAGAAGATGACCTGGACGCCATCCTAGCCAATATGAGTAAATACGGTCAACCTTCTAGCTCAGAGAATCCCCACGACCAATTTCAAGAAGAGAACATGCCCATGCATGATGAAGAAGAAGAAAATACCGAACGGGAACAATCTGTTCCCATGTCACAAGAGGAGAATCTAGAGGAAGAACCCCGGGAGGAAGAATCAGAACCAGTTGAGGTACATACACCAGAACCGCCGGAGCAGAGCAGTGAGGAAAAACCTCAGGAGGAAGAGGTAGCAACTGGTCATGATCCAGTTCATCATCAACAGACTGCCGTTCCTTCAAAGGAATCAATGGAAATCAAGAAGTTGAGGAAGGAACGGACTAAACTATTAAACACGATAACACAGCTCAGGCAACAAATCAGGATTTTGAAAAAGAACCAGAAAGTAAAGAGGAAAAAGAGGGCCCGCAAGCAGCCTGTTTTCCAAGACTCGGAGGTTCCAACTGCCGTTCCGATTAAGACAAAAAAAGATGATAAGGAAATTCAGACGGAGGCACCACCCTCAGGGGTAATCAGGGTCCTGAACTCTAAACAGCGTAACAAGAAGGTTCAGGTAAAACTCCCCGCCTCTACTGATGCATGGAGAAAAGATCCAAAGACAAAAACCTTGCACAAGATGGTGAAACAAGCACGGCAAGAAATGGAGCAACTTAAAGAGCAAACGGTTCCGCTAGAGAAATATGAAGAGTTGCAGTAGCAACTAAGGGATGTCAGTCAATCTAAAAGACAGGTTTTTGAAGGATGGATGAAGGAACAAGAGGAAGTCACACAGGTAACTTATAAACTAGATACTACTATCAAACAGATGAATGACTGGTGTTCTTTATATAATAATGTTTTAGCATGTAGGGCTCCTGCTAAAAACTATGCTCTGTTTCTATTAGAACGATATTTACAATTACAAATAAAAGCTGTTTAGGCAGGCACCCCTATACAGATCAACAATGTCAATGATTTTATCGACTGTTGTAGACATTATGGAGTAAAAGTCCAGAGGTTGTTGTGTGAACTCTATTTACATGACCTTGTGCTAAGTCGGGAGACTGAATCGAACCCTGGTCCCTCCATTGGTGATATTCAATTCCAAGCATTCATTTCATTCGGAGCTAACCAGATTAAGTGGCTGAAAGCCTATGATACCTTTCAGAGTCAAGAAAATGGTCTAGATTTAAGAGTTAGGGCTGAGCCTAGGAACCCATTACGGTTATGGACAGCTCATATAAACCACATAAGGACTCCAGGTGTCATTGTAACATTAGGGCCTATGCATGAGGCACTCATTCAAGAGGGTTTAGAGTATTTCTTTTCCATTAAGGACTTGGCCACTAATGCAGCCAAATTTCGATATCGAATCTCTGATCCACACATCCAGCTCAGAGAGCCATTTAAGTATGAGAACTTTGAGTTCGCTGCTGACCGTTTGAATCTCTATGGCCAAAGCCTTCTAAAAGCAGGGTCATCCTGGTTAGGGTGTAGATTTCGCGCTCCAATTATTTGGCATCCAGCACATGGATACCAGGCCCTGTATGATATGCCTGAGGGGCAAGCAGGTCAGTTCTTTGATTATTTAATCACTCAACATGGTTGTAGGCCTCCGCATGAAACTCCTTCTCCAACATACTCTCTCACTGCATTACATGTCAACTACAATGTTTTCATGAGGACATGAAACAAGGTAAGCAGGGGGGTGTGTGGAGTACTGAAAAGGTATGATTTTGATGATTACTTTAATGACTTTTTAATACAATTTGTGAACCTTTTGTATCATGGATTTAGAAAGTCATAGGGAACTATCACAAAACATGTGAAAATCTATATGTATAACTTAGCCACTGATAATGGTTATTTTCTATACAGGGAAAGAGGAAAACGAAGGGTTGCTGCTCTAAAGATAAGAACGAAGAGGAGATAACCGCTGTTCCTCTGGATGAGAACCAAACGTAAACATAGGGAGACAAGATCAAGGAGAATCGGCTCGGGCAAGAGAGAGAGGACACCAGCTCAGCGCAATAGCAAAGACTGGATGAAAGTTAACTGTTTGGCGAATCCCTCAGGATCGAAGATCCTGAGGGATCGATGCTTTACTTATCTAATTGCTTGGACATCTCCGCCATCGTTTTTATAAAAAGAGACAAGTACTGTTAGTTTAGAGACAGAGAATGGCGAGATAAGATACGTTTGATGTAATCTTTTGTAAAACATTCAATTTGGTTATTCAGCTTTGTTGAGAACTGGTTCGATGTATTTTTGATCAATGTATTAATGAAAGACTGGTGATTATTCCATCTTCGCATCTGCGTTAACCCAAAGCGGTGTATCCTTGGAGGCTAAGGGCCCGGCCCCGAAGGACACTTGCTTCTGTACCATTACAGCTTCGTTTATGTGTGGTTTGTTCATTACCGTTAGTTGATTATTTGATATGCTTATACGTTCAGATTACATGCTCTGTTTAAGTTGAATCATTGAAGTTTCTACAGCCAGATTTGTGTGTTAACTCTGCATTGCGTTCTTATTCCTTTCTAGAGTTAATCGCATATCCTTACTGTCAAGCTACAGAGCTGTTCTATTGACATTTGTGTTGTGTGCGTTTCTAATGCATCAATATTATTCCATAATTCCCAACTGTTATTGCTGTTCCATTAAGGTATGCTTTTGATGACTATTTCAGTGGCTTTTTAATAGAATTTGTGAACCTTTTTGTATCATGAATTTGGAAAGTAATAAGGAACCATAACAAAACATGTGAGAATTGATATGCAAGACTTAGCCACTGATAATGGTTATTTTCTGTACAGGAAAAGGAGAAAACGAGGAATTTCCGTTCCAAAGGAAAGGACAAAGTCGAGATAACTGCTGTCCCTCTGAACGAGAACCGAATGCAAACAAGGCTAAATAGATTACAGCAAATCGGCTCGGAAAAGAAGGAGAAGACACCAGCTCGGCGCCAAAGAAAGGAAAGGATGAAGAATTAACAGTTTGGCGAATCCCTCAGGATCTTCGATCCTGAGGGATCGCTGCTTTATTTATCATGTTACTTGGACATCTCCGCCATCACCTTTATATAAAGGGACAACACTGTTAGCTTGATAGATAGGATACGCTTTTATGTAATTTTCTGTAAAACATCAACTTTGATTATTGAGTCTCGTTGAGAACTGGTTCAATGTATTTTTGACCGATGCATTAATAAAAGCTTGGTGATTATTTCATCTCTGCGTCTGGATTAACTTAAAGCGGTGTATCCTTGGAGGCTAAGGGCCCGGCCCCGAAGGACACTTGCTTCTGTACCATTACGACTTGACTTTTGTGTGGTTTGTTTATCATTGTTATTTGGTAATTTGATATGCTTTATAAGTTCATATTACATGCTTTGTTAAAGATTGAATCATTGAGGTTTTTTACAGATAGAATCGTGTGTTGACTCCGCATCAAGTTATTAATCCTTTCAAGAGTTAATTGCATGTTCTTACTGTTTTGTTACAGAGCTGTTATACTAAACGTTCGTGTTGTGCGCGTTTCTGATTTATCAGTACTGTTCCATAATTCATTAATAGTTATTGCTGTTCCATTAGTGTGATTTGTGTGAATTGCTTTTAGAGTGAAAGAATGTTATTTGATTGCAAAGAATGCATTTGAGTTAATAGATTAAGTTTGGTTACAACCTGCGGGACTTAGTTATTCAATTGCTGTTCCATTTTAGACTTGCTGTTCTATTTCAGAATTGTTGTTCAATCCTTTATTTGCTTTGCTATTCCAT
>JAXQQM020066460.1:0-67856 GCA_034641835.2 Pinus albicaulis | reverse complement strand
GGATATTGTTGAACCCTTAGTTAAACTGAGAGGGGGGGGGGGGGGTGAATCAGTTTAACACATTCATGGACTTTTAAAACTTTTTCTTTAACATTTGTTTACACCTTAATTTCATGTTCAACTTAATATGTGAGTAATCTTAGAATGTGAGCAACAAGTATTAATATAATGTAACAGTAGACTTAATATGAGAGCAGCAAGTATTAAGCAGATGATATAAACCAGATCAACACATAAACATCATGCACAGAGACACCAGATATAAGTGGAAACCCATAAAGGGGGAAAACCACATCTTATTATTGTTGTGATGCAAAGGCAAGCTCCAACTCCCTCTCACCACTGTTTTCTGCAGGCACCAACCTACAGGAGGCTCTACCCTCAATTCTGCAAGCTACAACTTGCAAGGAAGCTCCAACTCCCATCAATTTTCTGCAGGCACCAACTGCGGAGGCTCCAACCTCGGTCGGCTACAACTGACATTTATGAATAAAACTTGATGTGGAAGCACCAAATCCCATCTATTTTCTGCAGGCACCAACCTACAGGAGGCTCCAACCTCAGTCAACTACAATTGACATTTTATCAAGCTACAACTTGATGTGGAAGCACCAACTCCCATCTATTTTCTGCAGGCACCAACCTACAGGAGGCTCCTACCTCAGTCAGCTACAACTGACATCTATCAAACTACAACTTGATAGGGAAGCTCCAACTTCCTTACTCTTTCAAAAGAAAACACTGGCAGTTGGTCTGTTACTACATTCACAACCATCTCTTGCTATGCATGGTCACTTCCATGTCTTATATTATCTCTAATCTTCTTGGATTCTATGTCAGCTCTACCTTCTTCTCTGCTCAGCTCCTTCTTCTCTGCCTCACTGCTTATTTCTGCATTCTCTAACTTCTCTGCATCTCGTTCTGCTCCTCCTTCTTCTTATCTTTTCTGCCTCAATTCCATACTCTGCATTCTCTATACTCACTCTCTCTAACCTCTTGCACCTTTCTTATTTTCTTCAACTCTCTTCTTCTCTCACTTTATTTTCGTCAACTTTCTCCCCTTGGATATTACCCTGTTTTATACAAAATAGCTTCATGGTTGTATGGATGTTTGTATTCTACTGGGAATTGAAATGGACAGCCATGTCTCTTTGCCTCATGCTTTCTCATCTCTTTTATTCGCTCATTCAGAAAATATAACGGTAGGTGCTTATTTTAATATTACAGTGGGATATTTTTTCTCTTCCGGAGACTTGCCAATGCATCACAAACAATAAAAATCAATTAAAACATTTACATTCAAATCATAATGAGAACTCCAGCTCAACTCATTTAGTCTGTTGGTTCGCTGCGCGTTTGTCTTTTCTTTGACTGTGTGTGTCTTTTCTCTGACTGTGTTTTATCTCTTTTCAGCTTTGTTTTCTCTTTTGTCCTCTGCTGTGGTGTAACTGTTGCATACGTATAACTGTGCTTTTTATATCAGTGTATTTTATATAAATATGTAACAGCTGGCGTTAAGTTTGGGCAAATTCCAGCCCTTTACACACAGCAAGTGTCTTGTTGATGTGGCGAGTTCCGCAAGCGAAACATACATACATCGCAATTGTTTTATATAAAGAATCGCCCTCCACCTTGGGCCGAGGCCCGTGGGTCCACAGCCCACGCGACATAATTTAATACAACCGCAAACACAACTTCAACTCTTGGCTTAATTATAAGATTTTTAATCATATAATATGCCCTTTTAATACAACTTAACACACTCTCGGTGTAATAGAAAAAAATCTGTTTAATACATAAAATGCCCTTTCGGGCCCACCATCCGAGCTTGCATTGTCCTCCGATTGCGATTGATCGCAATCGCAACTTGAATACTCCCGATGCGATTGTTGTATTATCTGTCCGATGCGATTGACCACTCCTGCTCCGATTGCGATTGATCACTCCTGCTCCGATTGCGATTGATCGCTCCTACTTCTATTGCGATTGATCGCTCCTGCTCCGATTGCGATTGATCACTCCTGCTCTGATTGCGATTGATCGCTCCTGCTCCGATTGCGATTGATTTCTCCTGCTCTGATTGCGATTGACCATTGTTCATTTTGAAATGCCGATGCGATGAATATCAATTGAAATCTTCCGATTGTGATTGGGTCCTTTGTGATTGTTCCGATTGCGATTGATCGCAATCACGACTCAAATACTCCGATGGAATTGACCACTCCTGCTCCGATTGCGATTGGTCAATGTTCACTGTTCTTTGCGGATGAGATTGGAACTCAAACACTTATTAATCATAGTTCATAAGCCCATCTGGTCCGGGCTTCAATCGCAATCACAAGTCTTTTAATATATGTTATGACGGTCTGTTTCTGTTTGATGCGATTAGGCCGGAATTCAAACTTATAAAAACATAACTTATAGACCCATCGGGTCCGGAACTTAATCACAATCGCAAGTTCCTGTATGGACGTTCCGATCCCTTTATATTCTCCGATGCGATTAGATTGTTCCGATGCGATCATGCCGGACTTCAAATACTTTTTAATCATGGTTTATAAGCCCGTCGGGTCCGGACTTCCAATCGCAATCGCAAACCTTTTGTTGCATGTTCCGATGCCCTGCTTAAATCCGATGCGATTGGGAAGGGTCCCACATTATATTACTTCGTTTCTTTATTTATAAAGCACTCCACTTATATATATTTATGCTTTGACCTTTGTTTATATTATGCACTGCACATATATGTAATGTGGTGCATATATACTCCAGCGTGGGTAGCGATTCCCGGAATGAGATTTATATATATATTTTGCTGCTTGGGTTATATGATTCTTGGAATAAGGTTTGTATATATACATACGTTGCCGCTTGGGTTATGATTCTCGGAATTATATATATGTATCCTTTGCTGCTCTAATCTTTAGTGTATCTTCCAGTGGGGTTAGGCGATTCTCGGAATTTGTTTGTATAAGTATATATACTTGCCGCTTGGGTTGTACGATTCTCAGAATATTATGTATGTTTTCACATGGTTCCATTCCATAAAAAAAACGCGTCTATGTTCGCTGCCTCTACCTTCGCTGTGCTTCTTTCTCTATCTTTGCCGTTGCTTCTTTCGCTGCTTCTGCTGTTTTGACTGTTAAATTTCAACAGTCTTCTTCTTTGTTGCCTCCTTTGTCTGTCTCTGTCGTTTCTGCCTCCATTTCCATGATAACGGCTCTGCCTCTATATTCGCAGCCTCTCCCTCTGTTCTTCGCTGTTCCTTTTCTCATTATTAGTTTCTTCGACCACTTCATGGTTTCCTTAACATTTAGGCAATGCTCCAACTCATCCCCAAGCAATTCAATTACCTTCATTTGATACTAATATCCTCACTGCTCTGCAGCACCACCTCATCTGTCTCCTGCTACCTTTGTTCCTTCTATGCTGCCTTGCTACCTCTCTACTTCTTTGCTATCTCTGCTGCTCTCTTTACTGCCTCTGCTACTTGTCTTATGCTCTCTCTGTTGCCTTTGCTACTTCTTTGACTGATGCTTCTCCTTACTTATCTTTTTGCTGTCTCTGCTACCTCTCTTTTTTCTTCCTTTGCTCCTTGGCTGATGTTTCAGGTGCTCCTCCTTTGTCATCTACTTTGCCATCAATGACAACATTTCCAATGTATTTAACCCTATAGCAGCCGAGACATAGGATGCTCAACATGGGTCACTATCTCAAATAAGAGCATGAACCTTGTCGCTCTAACTAAACCTTTTCCCAATATCATTGCTTCACAAGATGTTTGAAGGATAATTATCTTCCCAAATATTGCTAATTACCATTAATATAAATAGTAAATAGTTGAATGTTTTACCCAACATTCAACTTGGAATACGTTTCCCATGACCATGACCTTATATATTTTTACATGAATTTTAACGAGGGTTGTTACATATTGTGTCACTTACTTTCTAGAAATGAACATCGCATACACTTGATTTTCTTTTAAAATTGAACATTTTAACCTTCAATTTAACTGGCTCCTAAACAACTACTAGCAGCTTTTCTAAGCTCTTCTACACGTATTATTAAGGAGGCTCACATATAGTTTACGGTGGAGACTCCTCTTTAAATGTTAGGAATCTGTAATTTTAACAGATTGGTAAGACTAAAATTGCAGAAGCAACATTATTTCAACCAACTTTGGATTCTAGGATCTAGCCCTCCTGAATCCAGAGAGGGATCTCTCTATGAATGAGTTTAAAGATGTGATCTTTAATAGCTGAAATTATGATATTAGGCTAGTTATGGAGAGCTTGGGTTTTGTTTATTTTGTTTTGGTTGGGCAAGGACATGATGAAGGCGAAGGCAGATTCAAAATGAAGGGTGAAGGTGTCTGCAGATGAAGGAATGATTTGGCTGATAGAAAAGGCAAAGACAGTTTTAACCCATTGGGCTATGGAGTCATAGGAGGATTTTAATTGGATAGCAAGGTTCAAGCAGGATCCATGGGGCAAGTCACTTATGTCAAAGGATCTCTTAAGGTGATTTTATGGAATGAAACAGATAGGAAATGAAGAACAAACAAATGAAGATATAGTGAAACAGCCTGAGATCAAGTAAGTTCTTTTAAACTATATTGCTTCAGCATGTACTTAAAGAAAAACATGAGAGTATTCTGAGATCAGGTTAATACCTTTAAACTAGCCTGCTTTGAAGTTCTTTCAGTTAGAAAACATTAAACAACAGTTGAAAAGCTTAAGATCAGGTAAGTACCTTTAAACTACCCTGCTTTCAGCATTTTCAATAAGAAAAAAAATAAAAGTATTCTGAGATCAAGTTAATACCTTTAAACTAGCCTGCTTTGAAGTTCTTTCAGTTAGAAAACATTAAAAAAACAGTTGAAAAGCTTAAGATCAGGTAAGTACCTTTAATCTACCCTGCTTTCAGCATATTCAATAAGGAAAACATAGATAACAGTGACAAAGAGCAATTTAGATCAGGCAAGTGCCTTTAAACCAACCTGCATTGATGTACTCTTCAAAGAGAACGTTCAAATGAAGAAAACATAGACAATAAAGCTTTCAGTAAGAGTAGGGTACTGTTGAAAGTAAATCCTAGCTCTATGTTTGCTACTCTTTATCAGAGAAAGTGAACAGAGTGGAAACATTAAGCAAAATAACAATTGTCAGTGAGAAACACATCACCATTGACACAAATCAAGATCCCATAAATCAACAGCTTGTATTAGATGTTCAAACCAGTTACACTCGGCAAGCCCAGTGGGTCTCTACAACTTCGAACTTCCCATATCAGCTTATATATCTTTGAATTGCAAACAGGGCATCAGTAGCTTCAGAATAATTATTACATACGTTCAGATGTCCAGAGACCAACATTTGCTCATCTTCTACAGAAGTATTTTCAGAAGAATGAAGAGGTGGGAAGATTTCCCAGGGGTCAAGTATCATTAATTATGTAATCAATGCAATTCCTGGCCTTTGGGAACCAGGCAAGGCATAAGGCGGGAATGTAATCATTTATAACTCTGCTTCATAACTCTGTTTGTGCCTTTCGAGGCCTAATGATTGAAAAAGATATACTTCTGGACTGTTCTTTAACCTTTAAAAATAGTTTGCCGACAATTTGGAGATAAGACCCTTGATTAGTATTATTTGTTCGGCAACCTTTGATTTTCCGTGAGGAAGATATCTGGTCCTGATCAATAAATTTGGCTTCTGATTGAATAGTTTGAGGCACAAGTGGCATCGTGGTAATTAAAGGGATCAATTTGCCTTATTTTGTGGCGGTGGAGGCGTTCCTGTTGACAAAACCCTTCAGATCTTCTGTAAACTGTGTTTTATTTCGGGGATTAGGCTTTTGATAATCATTCTTAGCCGTAATCCCCATAAGCCTGTCTTTAATTTTCTGCTCTGATACATTCTGGTCTTCGTCTCTGATACTCTTTGCCTGTGCCAAATCCATGGTTTTTGCTGATGTGCAGAGTCGCGCAGGGTCATCTTCCATCAGTGCTTGGATAAACATCGATGAAAACGTGAAATTAGACAGTTGTGAATGATTTTCCCTTGGTGAATCGAAAGCGAGAGGGTCGTCACCCTCTACTTTCGAATTTCTTCAATTTATAGCGGAAAAACACTTAAAACCCTGCAAAATACAAAAAATGTTATGAAATCCTGCATAAATAGGTTGACTGCTTCAAAGGACGAGTGGAGGAAGCATGGCCATTGAATGGCATCATCCAACGGTCAGGATTGATTGGGAGAGATTGTGGACTGGGCGAAAGAAGATTAAATCTGAGCCGTCGATCGCGTAGAGATCGACGGTCGGGATCGGAGGTTGAAAGTCAAATGGATGAAACAGGGCGATGGAATGTGGACCGTTGATCTGTAGATCAGATTGACGATAGAGATTAGCTGGATGGCGTGCCATAGCCTGAGTTATCATGTGTGCATCAGAGTTAAATATCGTGCATCTTCGGCGAGCGATAGCCGTTGGATGGCCCGCCCCAGATCGGATGGTCCACGGCAATATCGCTGGGCATCCGCATCCGAATAATAATGCGTGATGGATGGCAGTTATGCGTGATGGACGGTGGTTTTGAAAAAGGTATAGGGGACGTGTGTCAACCGTTGTATGTAATCGCTGGCCATCGGGAAAAAACCACCCTTGCCCGAAAGGCGGTGCGATGGATACCGTCGGTTTTGGGCAATCGGCTTATGGGCGGTGGGGACCACGGGGAGATGAACTCCGCACCATCTGATCTGTAGATCATATTGACGGTGGGGATTTAGTGGAAGATCGTAGTGGCGGAAAACTTTATAAAATAAACTAAAACCCGAAATTTTGAAATAACAAAGGTTTTTAATATTTTCAGGGCAGAATAATTTGTTAAAACAGATAAGCGCCCGGCTGGATCAGTGCCAGGTTCTGGCGCCAGGGCGCATGGATAAAAAGGGTTAGGGACTTGCCCGAAGGGGGCTTAAGTCCAATACATAGAAAATATGCATTTTAACAGTTTTTCAAGTATTTTCGAAGGAATTTGAGGATTCCGATAAGGCTAAGAAGGGGTCTTAGAACCTTATTACGGATTTTCATGAAGTAGAAAGGGAAGAAACATGAAAATGAGGGATTTTCATGGGAAACGGGGGGACATAAAATGAGGTTAGTTTTGGAAGAAGAGGCAGGGGAAAATGGGGTTTGCAGCAGCATTTGGGCTTTGGATTTTAGTAGGATTTCAGAGGTTTTTAGGATGTAAAAAATCAGTATAGGATCTGGACAGAGGCATGAGGCCTTCAAGAGTCTTCAAGAGCCAAGAATTTTTAGTAATGAAAATTGTTCCTTGAAGGCTCAAAATAGGTTTAGCCACCCTTTGGTATAATCAAAATTTACAGGTGGCTAATAGTGGCTCCACTTGGGGATGGTGCCTTCTTGAAGGCATCAAGAATTTCAGAATTTCTTTCTCTGGGAGGCTGATCAGTTGCCTCCTCCATTGGGTCACCTTCCTTTCTGTGGATGATCTTATTTTTCTCTGAAAACATATTAACAGCCTTGAAAACAATGGATTTTCATCTACAATATTTCTACGTACCCAATCCTACTGATCTAGCATTTTTTCTTCATTAGAGTGCACTTGGATTGGAAAACTCTTTTCACAACCTTTTATTCATTTGAAAGCAGGAAATCTAATCTATTTCTACTTCTTATTTCTCCCTGAACTCAGATTTGACAGTTGAGTTCAGATTATTCTCTACCTAATCTACCATCTGTTGGGATTAAACTGTCCAACAGATCTTCATTCTCTAGATTTCTAAAACATAAATTTGAAAACAGTCAAGTCAAGATTAAGTTTTTTGACTCATTGTGATCTATGGCATAAAGATAAGCTACACATAGACATTTATTTTGCAGAAAAAATAAATAAAAAATGGAAGGCTTAAGATCTGAAATTTGAAAACATTTCCTTCCTCTTTTCTACAGCTCTGATTTGACTCTTATTGAGTTGTCTTTCCTTTTTCTCTGGTTCAGATTTTGAGCTGATTAGAACCAGATTTTTACATCTTTTTGACTCAGAAAATAAAACATATTTGAGTCATCTCTCTTTGGAAACTGAGGTTCAGGTTTTGAACATGTTTAAACCTTTCATTTCTATCCTAATCTATCTACTGATTAAGCCAAGATTAAACAGTTTGGAAAATTGAATTCACTATCCTATCAGCAGAAAATTTAAATCTAATCAGTCAAGATTAGACAGTTTGACTAACTAGAAGTGTGTTCTTTAGGAGTGGCATTTAATCTTGCACACTTTCAAAATTTATTTCCCTTTTTTGGTATGGGGCCGTACCTTTATTTTTTTTTACAATCTGCCCTCTTTTCTTTCTTTTCTTTGTTTTTGTATTTTTGAATGTTTGATTTTCCTTCAAAGTAGAAGACAATCAACTAACTACATGCTTAGGACTGAGCTTTATTGACATTCCTATCTAACCTATTCTAAACATGGAGTATTTACATTTATCATATGATACAAAAATGCCAATGCAACCAGCTGAGTAATGTCAAGAAGAAGTAGAAACTCTGGCTGCTTGTCAGAGGTATCCATAGAACATATTGAAGATTAACCTTCAATATCAAGGCTATCACAGAAGGTGACAAATTTTCATGTCTCTGGCTCTTGCAAAGGATCACTGCTTGATAATTTGAGCCAGTTGGGATTTCCACACACTCTTCCATAGGATCAACAAAGAAAAGATGAAGATTCTCTTCTTTATGGTCCTCCACAATTGGTAGGTTATCTACTTCCAAGACATCAGTGTTGAGGAGCATATCTTCAGAAAGTTGCTTGGAAGCTTCATTATTCTTAACAGAAAAGGAAAAAGATTCTTCTTGAGAAGATGGTATATCCTCAGTAGGATAGTCTTCTATCTGTTTCTCTCCCTCTTCTTCATCATCATCTGAATTGGAGGACTCATCATATTTTGCAATGTTGTCCTCTTGTAGCCCTAGTATGCTCTGGTTTAGTGGTCTGTACTCTATGAGGAGGTTATTATATTCTTGAGCAAGAGTATGTTTAATTGCTTCCTCTTTTTCAAGAGAAAGCCCCTTGATTTCCACCGGCCCAAAAATTTCTTCGTTTCTTTCCTCCTCATCCTTTGAGCTGAAAGTCTGTTGATTCCCAATCACATGGAAACTATTACTGATGATCTGAAATGAATCGGAGCAAAGATCCAATGAATCTTCACTCACTTCTAGGCTTTGAAAACTTTCATCATCAGTATCATAAATAGTCTGCACTAGCTCATTACTTCTTTGAAGGAACTGATCTTCCTCCCATAAATCTGCTAATGATGATCCTGCAAAATTAACTTCTGTTTGGGAAGCATCATCACTAGATAGATCAAAGTTAGGAGAATCACAAATATAAGTAATACTACCAATCAAACATACTAGGTTATCAACAGGTCCTTTTTCATTATGATCTACAAAAGAACTTTCTAAATCTGTACAACAAAGTTCTCTATGTGAATGGGCAAGAGTGTTTGTTTTGCAAAAAGTTTCAGAGACTGTCTGTTTATAAATAGTCCGATCTATCTCTTTTTTTGTCAAAGGGAAATATGTTTATATGTTCCTTTGAACAGGAGTACAATAGTTCTCTGTCTCTTGCGAAGACTGATTTTGAGGCTGGATGTCTTCTTGAGCCTCGGCTATAAGGGATGATGAATCAATATTTGAGTTTTCAGGGATATCTTGAGGAATTTTCTTTACTGCTTGGATCATCTCTTCCTCAACTGATTCATCTATGTTCTTAAAATTTTTCAATAGGAGATTAAACTCATGAATGGCTATTAAAAGATCTTCAGGATGCATCTCTTCCAAAGCTTCCTCATTATCTATAATGTGTTGGGTGATGTTTTGCGATGGATCATAATATATTGCACCCAATGATAATGATGTAGTGTTTTCTTTATAGTTCTCATAGAACACATATTCAAGGTCTCTTAAAGAAAAAAAACTACTAGATCTTAAGCATTCATACCAATCCCTAGCTTTTCCTTCTAATGTTAACATGAACATTTTCATTAGGCAGTCTTCATGCCATTCAACTTTCAACCTCCATACATGTATATGAAATTTGATGAGATGTAATAAAGGGTCATCAAACTTTTCACCTTGAAAAACAGGCAAGTTGTCATCCCAATTCACCTGGGGCATCTTATGTGGAAACCCAGGGATATGATCTCTACTCATTGGGGCATATCTTCATTGTATTCTTGGAATCATGTTTGTAAATCAAGAAAGAGGTCACTGTGTTTGGTCAATCATTTCAGGGTCTTCTACCAGTGGAGTCATTTGGTCTTCTGGGAGTTTCAGAGTGTGGAGTCGCCAGGTGGAAGATTTTTAGCTCCTAGGGAGGTAAAAAGTTTTAATGGTTCCACCACCATGTGTTTCTTGTAGAGCTGCAAGGTTTTTAGGAAATGACTTAGCTCTCAAGGGTGATCTGAAAACAGTTGATAATTTTAACTTAAGAGACTTCCTAAGAACACCTTCTGGGTTATCAACTACTTTAGGTGGATCAGGGTCAGGATAGGCTCTAGTGTGAATCTTTCTAGGAGTCACTATGCTGTGTTTTTTAGACCCAACTAAACAAGAAAATTTCAACTAGATATGACAATATTTGAGAGGTTAACTAGTCTGTTTACACAAATTTTAATCCTACAGTCCTCTAACTGAGTTTGAATGGTATTATAAATAAGGGTTCTTCCCAGTGGAGTCTTAAGGTATGTTAAGGATTGTGGAGTCGCCAAGTGGAAGTTTTTAGCTCTTTTCAGAGGTAAAAGGTTTTATGGTCCACCACCATGTTTATTGAATACAAATCTGAAATATTTTTGATGATTCTGAGTTATTTTTCAGTTGTATGTTTTTTAAGAATAACCTAGCTCTGTTTCAAAACTTAGCTACGGTTATGAGACAAAGACAGTTTACTCTTATGGCTAAGCCAGCTGATCTTTCAAGGTTAGATAAAGTCTTAATAGAATCCTAGGTTTTACCTAGCTTGTCACTAATTCAAACAAGTTTTACCATGATTACCACTTCTTTGGTAGTGCTTGAAAAGGCTGCTTTTAACTCACAAGGTTTTATAAAAATAAAAAATGATTTTGGGTTTGGTCCCACCATGATCGCCATTATGTTGGTGTCCTGTGTTTTGGTAGTTTGGAAAATCAAAAGACAAGGCAACATCAGAACCAATCTTTAGAGTTATAGGATCTAGTCCTCCTTTTCTCAGAGAGGGATCTCTCAAAATTTTGTTTTGCAAAGGTTTATCTTGTGTGCTTAGAGTATTGATTTTAGACTAGTTATTAAGTGCAAGTGTTTGTTTGTTTGTTGGGTTGGATTGAATTGATACAGCAGAACATGAAAGGTCTAGGAAAGATACACAGAATGGAGAAACATCTGGTTCATTGTGAAATGGAGTCAAAAAGAGGTCATAACAAACTCGTCAATGGATATGGGATATCAAAGGGAAAATCTAACTTGGCCACGGGATCCTTTTGTTTTTGGAATGAAATGAACATTAATGATTTGGAAAGAGAGGTTTAATTCTCAACAAAGGGAATTTGAAAGCATAATTTGAAAAGTAAAGATCTCTTTGATAGATAGGGCTAACCATAACTTCTACAAATCGCACCTTTAAGAAAATAATAATCTCAAAACAACTTTTAAAATGAAATCTAAGATTCGGGGAACACCGTATTTCCTCAAATATTTTATTTCAAATGACTTAGAAAACATAAAATTTTCACTGATAATTGTAATCATAGAAGAGGGAACACCTAACACATCTATGATCACAACTATAAAGACCTTTAAGCCAACTGTTTAAGTGAGGACAAAGGGCAAGATCAAAACAAACCTCTTTGATTCACTGTAAGCAAAGAAATTCAAAGGGAGACTTCAATAACAGTTTTTAAGTGGCAGCAGACAAGTAGGGAGAACCATAAATCATGCTGAAACCAACTGTTCAAACTATTAAGGAAATAAACAAGCATGAAGATTAAAGAGAGAGATTAAAGACTCTAAAATACTTCAGCAGAAGAAAACATGAAACAGTGAAGGATGAACAGGTCTAAGGTGCTTCCAGGAGTCATTTCTTAGCCTAATACTTTCAACCTACTATAGTAAGAAATTATGGAACATAATGAAAACAGGGGAAAACATAAAACATTTCAGAATACTTCACCAACAGCCAAGCTCATGGATCCAATGATAGAGCCTTCTCAGGAACAAGCATGCAACAACATCAACAAGGTTTCCAAGACTTCAATTTCTCCTTCAACTTCAACGAACTATGTATTTATTTCAAAGAGTTTCAGTATTACAACTTGTGATCAAACAACAACCAACCCCTCACTCATCTTCTACAGAGGTATATATAGAAGAATGAGGAGGTGAGATCTGATAAAAGATCTCTAATTACAATTAATACAGACTTAATGGCTTCTTGGCCTTTGGGGGGCTCAATGAAGAAACTTACATGGGTGTACTATGTATTAAATGTTTTTACATAAATATTTAAGCTCGGTGGGAGCTTTGGTTGACCTTTGAGGTTGTGTGTGGCGTCGAAGTAACTCTACAGATATTTTTTGTATTGAAGTTCCTTGCAGAAGTAACTCTTCGGCCGCGTTTTGAGACAAATATCTGATCCCGGTCAATAAATTCGGCATCTGATTGAATACTTTGAGGCACAGGTGGAATTTCAGCAGCTGGGAGGAATGAATTTACCTCAGATGTGGTGGTGGAGGCTTTTCTATTGAAGAAACCCTTGATTTTGTCTTTAAACTGTGTTTTACTTGGGAATTAGGCTTTTGATAAGCATCTTAGATGTAATCCCCACAAATCTGTCCTTTAATCCTCTGTTCTGGTAAATTCTGGTCTTCATCACTGATACTCTCTGACTGTGCCTGATCCATGGTTTTTTTCTGATAAACAGGGCTACACAGGGTTATGTGGCATCAATGCCTAAGGAAAACACTGAAGAAACATGAATTTATACCCCATGAAGGATTTCCTTTATCGAAATGAAAGAAGGAAGATCGTCATCCTCAGCCTTCGAATTTTCCTCGAAAATGGCGAGAAAACCTTGAAACCCTGCAAAATACAAACAAAAATTATAAAATCCATGCATTTATAGGTTTATTGCTGCAAAGGCATGTGGAGGAAGCGTGGCCGTTGGATGGCATCATCCAACGGTCAGGATTGATCGGAGAAGGCGGAAGAAATATTAAATCAGAGTCGTTGATCGTGCAGAGATCGATAGTCGGGAGCAAGGGGGAAAGTAAAAAACGGAGAATCGTTGACTGGGCGACGGAATCAGGATGATGGAAAATGGACCGTCAATCACACATCGTATTGATCAAGAACATTAATCGGATGGCACGCTGGACCACGTTACACGGCATCTTCAATGAAATGATAACCGTTTCGATGATTTGTGCCCTAGGATCTGACGGTGCACAAGTGATATCACTCGGGCATCCACATCTCGAACAATATCGCCGTGATGGACGCATTTGTTTTATGAACAAAGTACCGTGCAAATGCCACAACCATCGATAAAAAAGGTGATCGCACAAAAATGTATATATGTGTCTTTGTTTCTTAACCCTTCAAAAGTTAGTAATATATCCCTCAAATATCAAATCTTTAGTAGCCATGCAATGCCATATTCCCTTTACACTGAAGTGAACAGATGGAAGACAGAAAAAGAAAAGGATTTTAACTTGTCATGCTGCTTTACACAGAAACTGCCATTATAAAATCTAGAAGAAGTGAAAGACAAATAAGTTAAAGAAGAGGAGCGCCTATTAAGGATATTTAACTCTTAGACATATAAATATCAAGAGACCTGCAGCTCTATTCACTCTACTTTATTCACAGACATGTAAATGAAATGGACACCAAGAAAACTCTTCAACATAAATGGAATATTGGAAACCTGCAAAACTTCTTTATTCATTCGATATTGCTCAGTACAAAATTAGCCTTCAAAGGTTCAAAACTCAGAACCTTCTTCCTTCTTTCAGATGTCTTTAAATACAAGTTGAACCAAAATGGTTTCAGTTATAAAACTGATTCTAACTGACTGTAACTACTTAACTACTTTCTGTCACGGAGGTATATGCCTCAGTAACATTTCATTACATTGCATCATTTGACTTAAAAATAAAATAAAAGATGACAAATCCTAATCTAAAGGAACTGATGTTCCTGGAACAGCAACTGATTCAATGATTTCTTGCGGCTGTACGGTCACTTGTGGCTGCTTGGCGGGAAATCATTTTTCTGTATCAATAGTAAATTTCTTACATTCCTTCCAGAGCTTGTCTTGAGTTATTGGAGCATTCTTATATCGATGATATTCTACTGTGAAGGCAACAATATGACTGTGAGTGAGGTTACTTGTAAACAACGTTTTCACCATCCACAGTAGAAGGAAATGTCTTTGTAAGAAATTGAAGACTGTTTCTCCTTTTAGTATCTGCGTCTTCTCATGTCGGCCATCTGCTCTGCTTTTTGCCAACACCAACTGATCCTCATAAAACTTCCAGAACATAAATTCACCTCCTTCCCTCCAGCATGATGGCAAGCCAGTTCTTATCAATTTATCAAATGAAATGTCAAATTTCTTAATCACCTCTTTGATTACCTGTAGCCGCTTCTCTGATGCTTTCAGAAGATCGTTTTTAATGATCATCTTGCTTACTTCCTCAGCATAAAAATACTTGTCTTGTATCCCCATCTCTTGCAACTCCTCATATGTTTTGGAATTAATAAAATTCATGAATCTTTTGGCCCAATTTGATCTTTTGATTGCAGCTGGCTTGTCTGATGACAGTTCCTTTTCGTGATCAGCAACAATGCCTTTCTCTCTGGCAATTACTTGTATGGAATTCCATTTTGCTTGTATTTCAGAATTGATCTCATTCCAGATGAGATCCTTAGCTTTAATAAGGGAAATATTTCCCTTCAATTTCTCCTTGAGTTCCTTAATTTCCTCTTCAGCTTTATGTAGCTTCTGCTCATTTTCACCTGCCTTTTCTTCCCATCCTTGCATTAATCTCAGAGTTGTATCCTTTTCAGACTGGGCCTATTTGCAGTCTCTCTCTGCCATTTTTAGCTCCGTATTCAATTGAGCAACTTGAACCTGTGGATCAGCCGTACCTGCAGAAAAATCAAAAGTACAAGTGTGATTCTGAATTTGATTTTGTAAGGTTATGGCTGTTTGCTTCACCTTATCAAGCTCTTCATATTTCTTTATCAATTGTTGTCGCAGCTCCTCTTTTTCCTTTTCTACCTCTGCTACTTCAGCTGCCAGCGAATGCTCTGCAGCTGGCAATTTCAGCTTCTTCCTTAATGAAGATATTTCTGCCTCTGCGCCCTTCATCAGTTTGTGCATTGCGCTCTTATCATTTGGATCAACGCCAATCTTCATTATGATTTTCTTCGGTTCTTCATTTTGAATAGTCAATGCTCTGGCATTGGCTTTCTCCATCTTACACTGTTTGACAACCTTAGCAAGCATATTCTCTGTCTTAACTGATGTAGCATGAGTCTTACCTAAATCATTAACAATTAACTGACATGTTTGCATATGGAGATTCATCTTGTCCCACAAGGGGATCTTCTTTACATCCATAACAATATTCAACTCCTTAAAACTGCCTGAGGGTCCCAGAGACATCCCTGTCCGATGCGATAGCGCCATTTTGAACTGGTCTTTCTCCAAATCCATTACAGTCAAAAGTCTTGTTTGATCAGCAGATACATGATGTTCTGCTTGTCTCTCTATATTGGCCTTTATTCTTTGATTCTTTTCTTCAATTAGGGAGAACACCTGCTTCATGGAAGGAGCCTTCTCTAACTGGAGTTCTGATCTGCTAGGAGATGAAGCATCCTGTTCTTCACTGACCTGGAGAGTGAAACCAGGTGAATTGGAGGAGTGATCTTCTGCTAATTTAGTCCTTTTCTCCTCTCGGGGCTCTTCCTCATCAATCTCAATAACATCATCTCTCACTCTCTTACCCATCTTTTCCAATATTACAGGAGTTTGAATACTAATCCGTGATGAACTTGGCCCTCCTGGATTAGCCAACTTTTCTAAATCTGGTTTACTCACATGAGTAAAAGCAGCATAACAGTTCTCGACCCTTCTCTGTGAAATAATCGCATGCGGGTCATAGGCCCACTTCTCTCCCAATAATAACTGTGTTTCTTCCAACATCCTTGTCACCTCCTCATAAGCTTGCCTTGTGTTAACAACAAAAGGACCTACACTCATGGGCAGCTTGTACATTAACCCCTTCTTCATTGGAAGAAAATGAATTTGATCCACATTGAGACTTTGCCTTATAAATTCCAAAGCAAACAGTCTCATGGGAACAAACGTTGGAAGCCTATAAGGCTCAACACCAACTCCATATAGCCTTAGTTCAGAATGGTCTTCAAAAACAAACCAGTCTCCATATCTACAATTAGGTCCCAATTGCAAGAACTCCTGAGCCTTTGGCAAGAAACAGGGAGGCCGAGTCCCATTGAGAATTCTATAAGCGGTGGTCATAAAATTTTCCACAAATTCAAATAAACCAACTTCATTTTCTTCTCTTCTGATCAAATCAGTCCAAAGTAGAACTGACTGCTTATTCTTGTTACTATCCATTATGTTCAAACCAATACCCATGAATTCTTCCACATTCTGATATAAAAACAGGTAAACTATTAATGAGGGAAATCTAAAATAACCTGTTAGTGGGAAAGAAAGCAACTGAGAATTCACCACTTCTTGCCAAAAGGACGGAATATCTAACACCACTCCTGGTTTCATCATAAGAGTAAACATCCCCAGAGTTGCTTTGTCAACTTCGCCATCATCTTCTCTCCCCAGAATCTCCATAATATAGCTGAGAACTGACCTGTATTGAACATTAAAAGCATCCAAACCAAACTTTCCCGAACCAAACTGGGTCTTCTCCGGACTTGGTACCAAAAATGACATGCAGCGGTTAAATTCTTCAATTGAGAGCTCCTCGAAGTATTGAACCAGCGAATCTTCTGAGAATTGCAAAGGAGAATCATTCTCCAGGAAGCATAATGCCTGACGCATTAATTGAGCTGAAACTTGCAAAACACTTTCTCCCTGAGAGTTCATAACATAACATTTACCAGGGTACATGGACGAAACCAACCAGAAGATGAATTCAGGAAAAACATGGGTCTTAGGAATGCAGGCGAACAGCACTCCAGAACTCTGCATAGCGGAAAACACAGGTGACTGGTCGGTGTTCAAGGTCACTTGGTAATGCAAGAGAGGGTGATTAACAGAGGAGGTAGTATCACAGACGTCTTTCTCACTATCTAGGAGAGGACTCAGAGTGGACAGACCAGACACGGACGCTTGTTTGGCCATGGCTGACGAGAATTTTGAAAACAATTCGGTGCGAAGGTGGCGGGACGGGGTTTGAAACAGAACAACAATCACAAATGAACCGCAACGGAACAACAAACTCAACTTTATAACAATGAAAACCGCAATTAATGCAAAGGTGACGTGGGACGACACGTATGCTGTTTTGCCAACTGTTTGCCACTTCAGAGAATGACGTAATGCGGGGGGTCCGTGAGTACGGCCGAGACCTTCAACCAATACCCCCCGCAATCCATCGGAGCCGTTGATCAACGATTCTCGTAGATCTGACTAGTCAACTGCGGGGGGTCGGGTTTTGATAACCGGCGAGCAAGTTGACCCCCCGCAGTTGCTTATCCAAAAGCTTCTGCGCGTGATCACGACTTCCGCTCCAGAAGTTGCTCGAACTTTATGATTAATAAAAGAAATAACAATCTAAAGTTTGCCGCTCCACAAATCAAAATGAAAATGGAAACACGATGTATTACTTCTTCGTATTTCTCCTATACTAAAGTATAAAACATTATACTATAGCATATTTCGGGTCTTTTAGAAATATTTTTTCGAAAACTTTTTTCTTTTTCCAAAATTTCAAAACTTAACATAAAAAAGGATATGCGGATAGAATGATCCAAATAAATAAAATAATAAAACTGACGACTTTTAATATATAACCAAGGTTTTAACTTTGGCCGAGAATTATTTCATTTGAAGTGGATAGGCACCCGATTGTAGGGCCATGGGCGCATGGGAAACGATGTGACTGGGGGTTAATGGAAAAAGGGGCTAGGACCCATATATGCCCAAATGTGGGTTTTTATAGTTTTTCAATGATTTTCAAAGGAAAATGAGGGTTCCGATAAGGCTTAAAAGTGGGTTTTAAACCTTATAAAAGTGGATTTTGATGAAGGAAAAATGGGAAAAACATGAAAATGAGGGGTTTTCATGGGAAATAGAGGGATAGGAAATGAGATTAGCTTTTGGAAAATGAAAAAAGGGAAATGATGCTTGCAGCAGTATTCCGGCTTGGAAATTAGCAGGATTTCTGAGTTCTGAAGGGAAAAAGCAGTGACGATTATCCAAAGGATAGGATATTATCAAAAGAATTTAAGCATAAGAAATTTTAGTAATAAAATTGTTTCTTGAAGGCTATCCAAAATTATTTAGCCACCACCTGATATGAAAAAATTTATGGGTGGCTAACAGGAGACTGGGTATTTTTACGGCTACAACCATACAAACAAATGTCCCTCAAGAAAGCTAAGAAGGATAATAAATTATCGCCAAAGTAGTATGGTCCTTACAAGGTGTTGCAAAAGATTGGTACTGTGGCATACAAATTGGAGCTTCTTGCTTCTTCACGAGTGCATCCAATTTTCCATGTTTCATGCTTAAAGAAGGTTATAGGTGAAAATCTTCCAGTTCAAACAATATTTCCAGAACTTGATGAGGAAGGAAAAATCATATTGGAACCTGAAGCGGTCACGGAAACCAAAACTTGACAACTAAAAAATCGATCAATTTCAGAGTATCTCATGAAGTGGAAGAACTTACCCACTGAAGATTCTACATGGGAGGATGAGAATTTTATACAGAAGCACCCAGAGCTACTCAAGCGTTGAGGACAACACTTTTTTGAAGGAGAGGGGAATGTTAGGTCCCTATAATATTAGTATAGTCCCTTATTATTGTTAGTGTAACCCCCTTATTATTATTATTTTACCATTGTAACCCCCATATTGTTATTATTGTGCCCTTAAATTATTAATGGTAGGTCGGCTAGGATTACATTGTGGCCCCATGGATTCCTATATATAGAAAGGAGGTTTTGTAATTTGTATCATCCAAGAATTGTTCATTTATGTAATGTATTGGAGGTTTCCCCCTCGAAGTGGCTTATTTATAAGGCGTTGATATCTCTTTTCTTCATTTTTGGAGCTGGTTTCACAACACTTAGACTTCATGCTTTAGGGGCATCTGTTACACAACATTTTGTCATTGTCCCTGCATTCCCCATTCTGAATACTAGAGGACTATCAGAGTGACCCCTGTGTATTGTTATACATCACAATGAATGTCATTGCACCCCTTAACATGTCAAGAAAACATTCTCTGTTGACTATTCCAGAAGTTGACCCTTTAAAAAATCTACTTTTGGGTCAGCGTGGTTGTGTATTTATGACCTCGCGTCAATTGCTAGATTAACACTAGGCTCTGTGCCGTGGTCGCTCTGTCTTTGAAGAGAACCCGCGCCGAGCTGATTTTGTAAGGTTTTTTAAAATGGAAATGAAGCTTCCATGATGTAACAGCTTCGTGGGTGGAGTCATGGATGTTTATTCGATTGGATGAGGTCGAGTTTCTCCCTTTGGCCTTCTAGTTCCTACAAAAATGCAACTTCCCAAAGGGATAGAAATTTCCTCCACCATATGTGGATCCCAAAGATCATCCTTCACTACTATAAATCCCTCTTAATTCCATTAAATCAGCTAGCTAGAGATAGCTAGAATAGACCAGGAGCTGATAGTAGAAAAGAGTCCATAGTTGAGAGAGAGTTTGAGCCTTTCACCTCATTGAGCCAATCGATGAACGAATGCTTTGAGACATGCCAGAATGAACTTGTTGAAGGAGGTCTACAATGCCAAGGCACATGTTGTAAACTCCCTTCTTTATTTATCAATATGACATGACTAATTTTTAGTTCCATCTTTGTTGTGTTAATGATTAAATTTTTTGACTCTCCTTGACTAGTCAGATAGTTGTAAATGAATATATATGTTTTTATGATGTTAGTGTTTGTTTGATCCTTGTGCAGGTGTGTAAGCATCACTTCCAAAGGATTGAAAGGCTTGAGGGATCGCTACAACATACTACATCAAGAGCGTTGGATTGAGGTAGGACATCTATACTAATCCACATTTCATTTATTAACTAGGAATTTAGAAATCAACATGTTCCCTTGTTGCTAGACCCACCCTAGGGCTAGAGGGATCACCTCTGTCCACAAATGGGATTTTCCTTCACAATAGAGACTTTGTGCAAAAAAGCTCATATTGAAATTTTCCTCATCTACTTCTTGAAGGTGAAAACTATCATTCATCCTATCTACATGATGTTGGGCAGTGATAGGTCCAGTTACATCAAACTGTGGAATCCTAGTTTAATAATCATGTGACATGTTTACCAAAGGATCTTGAAGAACCAATGGAACATATCAGGCTGCCATTATACGTATATGGGGATGAACAATATGTGGGTTGATAAAAGGTGGTTTTTAAATGAAAGGTGGAGGCTGAACTGAGGCTTGAGGCTTTGGTGAAGGTGAAGGTTGGATCGTGGTTGAGGATTTGGGAGAAGATGGGTTTTGAGTAGCTTGATGAGAAAATATAGGGGTAGTAGTAGAAACTACACAAGGGGTAGGACTAGATGACTTGGGACGAAAAAATTGTTATGAGGTAGATGAAACTACAAAAGAAGTTAGGGAAGAGAGTTCAACAGACTGTTGGACATATGCCTCATGAACAAAAAGGTCAAGACCTGAAACTAAACCTTGCAATTTATCAAAATAATGAATAATTTGAAGGTCAATATCAGGTTGGGTAGACTGTACTTCAAAATAATGACGTCTTAATTTAGCTTGGTCTACCACTGTTTGATCTACCTAGTTGGCTGACTTAGTTCTAAAAAAACTATGTTCAAAAGGTAAGTCAAATTCAATGTCTTGTGGGGTAAAAAAATCTTTTGGGAGAGAATCTGCTCTATGGGGAGGACTGCTACTTCCTTGTCTCTCAGCTATAATTTTTCGTCTCAGCAGTTTTTTCAGGACAATCAACAATAATTGCAGGCTTTGGATCAGGATGAGATCTAGTGTAAGCTCTTTTGGGAGCCAAAATTAAAATCTAAGGCACACACACACACTTATTATTTAGAAAAATAAAAAGGAAACAATCTCTCAAAATATTCCTATCATACACTTTTAAACCAGGGTTACAAATTCAAAGAAAATTACAATATTTTCAATTGTCCCTAGTATGGTCACCACTATGTTATCATTTTGTAATTTACGAGATTGTGAGAATAAAAACAGAGGGCAACATCAAAAACACCTTGGAATCTGGGATCTAGCCCTGCCAGATTCAGAGATGGATCTCTTTGTAAAATTGAGCTATGTTTTGAGTGAATTTTAGGCGAGTTATAAATGTACTGATTGTTTTTTTGATTTGGATTGTTTGGTTGATTAAATTTCTATAATTCCATTGGGCTATGGAGTCTTAAAATTAACTGGATCTGCATCAACTTTTGAAGGAGTTTCACAGGGCAATCTAGGTTGCACTAACTAGATCTTTCAATATTTTTAAATGGATTATGAAGTAGAATAAGTATAGAATTCGGTAGAAATTAAGGAGCAGTGAAGTATTCCTCAATTTTAACTTAGAAGAAAACATTTAAATTAAAAACAACCAGTATAGGGTGCTCTTAAAAACATATCCTATTCATCATAGTTTCTATTATGTAATTAAGCTTTTCAGAAATAGAGAGCAAGAAAAACAATGAATAGCACATTAACAGTAGAAAAACATCACCAGTAGATACACCACGTGAATCCTGTGAATAATGTCCTTGTATTATTAATGCTTCCAACAACCAGAAAATTACATTGCTTAGCAGAAATTATACTAAAAAATCAACCCTTAATACTTCCAACTGTGAAGTATTTATACTAAATTAAAAAAATGATTTGCAGAAATGTTGTCTCAACCGACAGTGTATTATTGGCGTTTTCTCAAACAATAAAATCAAACTATTACAAAATAATAGGCAAGGTTTTACAAAATCTGGAAAGCTGGCTCTGTTTTGGAGGAAACAGTTGTTGAATAGGCCTATTCTTGTGCTGCGTTGGCTGATGCGCTGGCTGATGTGTTGGCATGTGATGAATTCCTCTGAATTACTGCTTCAATCCTATAACTCGTAGAGTTTATCCCATCAATCTTCATATGGGATGGCCAACTTAATTACCTAGCGGTAAATCTCATCAAGTTTTGTGTATCTGGAAAAAGTGGGTTTTACAACAAAAATATGATTTACTTCATGCTGGATGAAGAAATCATTACCCATTACTTCTAGAAATGCTCTGTCTGTCATGTTGCCTTTGATGCTTGTAAATTTAGAGCTTTCCTTTTCTATCTCTTTTATTTTTTTGAAATAATCTTCATAAGCAATCAAATTATCATTAATTATAAATAAAGAAGATAGACCCTTCCATGTTAAAGGCTCAATTATGGTAAATAATATCTTAACTGCTATCTCCAGATTGTGACACTTTTCTTCCAGCTAAACAACTAGATTCTTCTTAGTAAGAATCCTCTTCACCTACAGAATAGTTTTTGTCCTGTCATCTACTTCGAAATCATCCAATTCATACCTGTTTCTAGAGTTTAGGAACTTGATGATATTTGTTGTTGTTGTAGGAATTTCTCCCAATTCTTTATTGATCTTTGTTATAGCATTTGTTGCTCTTTTGATTAACTCTTTCTGCTCAAATATAATATGGATGAAAGGCCATATTTCAACAATGGCATTCATGATGTATGTCTAGATGATTTCCTTGGATTAGGCCAAGGTCTGTCCTATTGCTTACTCTCTTTCTATCTTCTGTAATATTTCAATCAATTTGTGAGCTCTCTGTGATTCTGCTAACTGAGAGGCCTCACTCCTTGTCTTATGGTCTTGTAAAAATTTAACCTGGTCCTACAGTTTCTTAATTTATTATGTTTGAATGGAAAAATTTTCAGCTACCTTAGTCAACTTTTCAACACCATCTGCTGTCTGTGTAGTCTGTAGAGTAGAATTTGTAGCTATAGGAATGGTTGTAATAGGTACAAAATCTAATGTAATTACAGACATATTTGAATTCTGCACCTTTTCTTTGATCAGCTTCTCCATCTCGGTCTCCATGTGTCTTATTTGTGCATTTTTCTCCATGATGAGCTTCATCATGTCAGTCTTCTGGGTCTCTATCTCCTCAATATCCTTGGTAAGAGGATCTTCAGTGGCTGACAGTTTCAAATATTTTCTTAATGCTGTTATGTCAGAATTATTCTTCTTAATTATCTCGTTTGCAGCCTTCATGTTTGAAGGATCATACCCTATCTTGACCATTAAATCTTCCAAGGATTTAATCCTTGTATCCTTGGCAAGAGAAGAAATCTTCTCGATTTTCAACTGTGATTGGATATTTGACAAGGAAACCTGCAATTTGGAAAGATTCATGGTAGTATTAGTAAGAGTTGAAGATATCATTTCACATGTTTTCTTATGCATTTACATTTGATCAATGGGATGGATATCGTTTATGTTGAATTGAATTTCTGTCTTCTTGTAATCGGATGCTGACTTTGGCTATGGGATATGGGCCTCAAGGAAGGCCATCTGCATCCTACCCTTCTCTCAATCAAATACTAACATCGACCTTATTTGCAAGCTGGAAGTCTACTTCAAGAATTGGGCATAGGTGTTGTTCTTAATAATTTCATTCTTAAGCTTTATCTCCCTGAACCTGTCAAATATTAACTTCTCATTCTCACCTTGGACAACCTTAGTTGTTTGAATAGCTTGCTGCTGGTCATGAGATACTGAAGAAATTATGCATTGACCACCTACTTGAGAGGAAGAAGGTGTTTCTTTAGTGACCAAAGCAACTTCTTGCTCTGAATGTTTATCTCTGTCAACCTTAGGATTTAGTTTTGTTCTCTTCCTGTACATAATTTTAAATTCTTTACCTGCACTATCAGTCACTGAAGGTGACTTTTCTTCTCTTTGCCTCTTTACAACTTTCTCCTATGGGACAAGAGTCCATGATGTTGATGTTGATACTAGCTACTCCTCAACTTCCTATAATGTGTTTTCAGCCCATACTAACTGGTTCATGTATCTTTCTTTCTCAGGCCTCTGGGTATGAATGTAGGGAGTAGTTTTGTTCTCTACTCTCAAATTTTAAATGATTCCTAGAGGGTCATAGGACCACGTGAAACTCAAGATGAAATTCATCTCTTTCAAAATCTGGTCTGCCTCCTCCCCAGTTGACCTACTATTGCAAATAAAGGACCCAATCTGTGTCTTGATCCTGAATTGGGACTTCTTCTTGGCTGATACAAAGTGAATCTCATTTGCATTAATCATATGTCTAATATACTAAAGAGAAAAAATCCTCATGGGGAGGAATTTTGGGAGTTTATAGGGAGCAAGATCACATCCATAGACTCTGATCTTAGTGTAATTCTGGTACAAGTACCAATCACTTGTCTTGGCCTCATTTTTCAAATGAAATATCCTCTTAATGTCCTCACTTATCCTGGGTTCTGTTGTACTTCTTAGGGCACTCATAGCTAGATGAAAAAATTATTCAATGAACTGTTTGTAAGAGAATTCATTTTGTTCTTTCATCACCAAAGATGTCCAGATGATTACTGATTGCTAGTTTCCTTCTTCATCGAGCTTTTGCATGGCAAGTTTGAATCTATCTACCCGATAATAAACAAACATATATACCAAAAAATAAGAGTATTTAAACACCTCTTTAGTTTGAAACTTGATAAATATGGATGTTGTCTGCCAATAATTGGCTGAAATTGAAAATAATTGATGGTTTGTTGTCTGTGGAAAATATAGAGAGGAAGCATAAAATGGGTTCAACTACCCATTGATCAGAATAATAGCCAAGGAGGTATGAAATGAATGTTATTATCTGTTTAGCTTGATCAGGGAAGATGGAGGAAAGGTATGGAGGGTTTTTCTTTGGCAATTGAGTATTTTTAGGTAGAAATATGTCAAAGATTTGAGCTCTTTTAGAAAAATCGAGATTTTGGTATAGTTAATTGAGGGCTTCTAATGAGAAATGAGTGTTATTTTTCATGGAGGGAACTTGCATCACCTAGTCAATTGATTGGGAAGTGATGGTGAAAAGGATTTCACTAGTAGGGGAAATGATGGCTCTTTGATTAGGAATGTAATAGGCTTGGCACTTTCTGATGAATTCAGGGGCATAAAAGGCGTGAGGAAAAATATAGTGCGGAAGATTGCACTCCCACAGTCCAATATCAACTGATTGATCAATGAATTTGTCTTCCAACTAGCGGGTAGATCGTGAAGGCTGACAGGTGCAGGGTCTTTAACAATATATCGGGGAGCAGGTAGATCGTGAAGGCTGACAGGTGCAGTGTTTTTAACAATATATGACAAGACCTTTTGTCGAGGAGCAGCCATTTTAACATTGGATCGAAATTTAGGATAAAACGTGAATGGATCAAATGTATCATTTTATGTGCTCGACACATAATGAACCTTAAAAAGTTAGGATAAAAGAATTTTTATGTCCTATTCCCCTTTATGCACCACATGCATAAAATAAAAACTTAGGATATAGCCTTTTTCAATTTCACATTTTTAAAGTCAAAAAAATTCTACCTACCATTTCAATTTCACATTCTTTTTGCTAAACTAAAATTTTTTATTTCTTCAAGGGGTACATTTAAACTAGAAAACCCTTGTCCTTTTTTTATGAAAAATATATTCTATTCTATCCGTTATTTCTCCTATTTATTTAAATTAAACAATTGAATCAATGTCATTTTCTACCTAACTATTGATTTACCAAGATTAGAGTGTTTGGTAAATCTTTATTCTCTAACCTATTTTACAAAAAATCAAAATTGTTCAACCATGATTAAGATTTATGGTGTAAACAAATAACTAGTCATTGTGGCATTTTAAACAAGATGCACAAAATCTTATTTCTTTTGACATAAAGAAAATTGATCTATCGGTAGTGGTAGTTGAATTTGCATCACTTTCAATGTTATTTTCTTTTGTGGGGTTCTAATTTTATTTTTATTCTTTTAAATGTTTTTTTTTTTTTTTCTCTTTATTCATTTTTTTTAGATATACCCTCTTTTCATTTTATTTCATATATATTTTTCGAAAATCATTTGTAGATTGGAAATTATTTACAATATAAGATTACTAAGATAGAATACTCAATCAGCTTGAGATCCTATATATTATAGGACTCTAATAATGTCTGTTGTGGCTCATTTTCATTTACTTTTGAAATATTTCTCAAAACACCAAAAAAACATATATGTTAGTATATGTAATATTTTTTGTATACCGAAAAATAATTTTTGATTTATATGTTGGTGTATTAACATTATGTGCGGAGATGTGAAGGTAGGTCGAGTCATTCTTATTCACATGCTGAACAGTTCAAGAGTCGGGCCGATTGATGCGTTCATAACATTACACACCAGGGTGGAGTCGGGTGTCCCCACCTCTAGTTGCCATGTCATTCCTACCTTTATCGCACATCGCATATCGCAAGCTCAGGAGGAATGGTGCTCGGGAATGTGTTATGAATGCCGAAATGCGAAGTGTGACAAGGGTCGGACGCGATGCAGCTCATAACTATGATTTAATTTATTCCAATCACACATCGTACATCGCAAGCTCAGGAGGAATGACGCTCGGGAATATGTTATGAATGCCGAAATTTGAAGTGCGACAAGGGACGAATGTGATGCAACTCATAATTATGATTTAAGATATTCCAATCGCACATCGCACATCACAATATTGGGAGGAATGACGCTCATGAATATGTTATAAATTCCTAAATGCGAAATGCGACAAGGCTTCATATCGCTGATTGCGATTTGCGATGACCCCACCTCCACTTGCCACGTCATCCCTACCTTTATAGCACTTGTCACATCGTAAGCTCAGGAGGAATGGCACTCAAGAATATGTTATGCATGCCGAAATGCAAAGTGCGACAATGGCCGGATGCGATGAAACTCAAAATTATGATTTAATATATTCACATTGCACATTGCACATCGCAAGCTCAGGAGGAATGGTGCTCATGAATATGTTATAAATGTAGAAATTTGAAATGAGATAAAGGGAAGGAGATGATAGTTTTCAAAGGAAAATTTTAATTTATTTAAAGTCTATGATTATGTGCAGTTGTGTTGTTTTATGAAGAAACGTGAACGCGAGCAGTGGACTCGGGTAAGTGACCCAACGCAGAGCAAAGGAGAAGAGAAGACAGAATGCTACAGGCATGAGCAGAAGAGGTAGAGTCGAGCAGAAGGAGACATGATAACATTGTTTGAAACATAGAGGCATAGGAAGAATCAGGAGAAGGGAGCACATGGTGGCACCGTTGGAAACACAACAGCTGGGTCTAGTCGGGCAAAGATGCGTTATTGCAAAACTGTTCAAATACCACATCAGAAACAGAAAAGACATGACATCAAGTAGAAAAAAACAAATATTGAACTCTGGAAGAGAGACAGGGCAAGGATGTCTGATCTGTCAGGGAGACACATCAACACTTCAGGAAGACACATCAGCACTTCAGGGAGATGCATCAACAACAAATCTGATTCAACAAAAATTAATATTTCAATTTTTAATTTGTTTTCCTTATTTTTTAAGATCGAAGCTATATTGATGTCCTCAATTGCAATGTAATAAGTAGTTTTAACAATTTAGGTAATCAAAGTAGTTTCAAGATGTTCTAGCAGTTACGAACTGTTCTTGATGTATTTAAGCAAGATAGAATGAAACAAGAGGGGTTCCGAGTTTTGGACCTCTGGAAGACTAAAAATTTGGTACTTCTTTTTCTGATGGGTGAATGAAAGAAGCATCAATTTTCCTACAACTATTGATGGTGATTTGTTTTTCCTGTGCCATTTTGTGTTCCTTCTTCCTGGAATGAAGTGAAGTAAAGTAGTTGCCGGTCTCTTAATTACATCTGTGAGTAAGAGTTAAATAACCTTATTTTTCACTCCTTCACTCCAACTCCTCTCCCTTAAAAAATTCTCTCTGGAACTTAAAAGTAAAATTTTATGTGTTTACCACATATTATTTTGAGTTTCCTCTCTCTCCATAAATTCATTCTGAAATTTAAAGTGATAGATTCTGTGTTACAGCATATCATTTTGAGTTTCTTCTACAATTCTTCTTTTCCATTCAGGTATCAGTAGTTAATGACATTGTAGAGTCTTTCATTATATCAGATCATTAAGGGTTTTAAAGAATTAGTTTCCAAAGGGATTGAACAAAGACCACCTGATATAATTACTTCTGTGACACATTTTTAAAAATGTCTTAAGCATTGATTCCTTTCCACAGCCAACGAATTGTCTCTTAAGATACAACATTTTCTGGCGCCGTTGCTGGGGACAAAGAGACAAAGTTTATTTTCCCTGGGTTTTTCACATTATTTCCTTTGGTTGTTCAACGAGGAGGAAATATTTAGCTGTGTTTGTTATTCTAGAATTCTGGCTCACAAAAGACCTCACATGAGGTCGGATACCTCATAGCAGAAGGTCCCTGCTTTGTCAGGCCCTGAAAGATTGGTTTCTAAAAGGGTTTAGAAACCCAAAACCCCATCAACACCTAGTCCTACACTGTATACTCCTGAAAATAGTGTTATTAATCCTTTGTTTGAAGATATATCTAAAGCACTTCCTTTCTTGGAACAAGATTCACCTTTCACACTAATTTATTTTCAAGAACCTAAGTTGGAATAACACTCCTTTGAGTCTGTTTCAACTACTTTTACTCAAGCTCAACAAAATCCAGTTGCTGGTCCCTCTGCCATTGTCCATCAACCCACTCCCATATCGGTTTTACCTCCACCTTCGTTCATTTCACAGCAGGTTCATTGATTGCATCTAACCAAGGAACAATAAATCAAGGTGAAAACATGGAAAAACCAACCTTTTTTTTGAACAGATATGCTCCACTTAACCTTCCATAACCAATGAATGCAATGCTTCAAGAGTATCTTAAATTAATCTCACTTTTACTAGAGAAGATGAAATAATTGCAGAAAAACACTTGCCTGTGTTTTGTAATTTTGATGAAAATATGAATGTAGAACATCTTGATGTTGTAATGAGGCTTTTTGTTCAATATCTGGATGGAAAGGCTAGAAGGTGGTTTAAGGGATTGCCAAATAATTCTATAAATACATGGGAAGAACTGGAAAATCAATTCACTCAGAGATGGGGTGAAAAAAGGGATCATGGATATTCACTAATATAATTCAATGCAATCAAAAGAAAACTAGATGTGAATATATTGTATTTTATCAAAAGATTCAATAAATTGTATAACAGTTTTCCTGTAGAAATGAAGCCCCCTCCTTTTGGAGAAAATGTGGTTTTTTGCTAGGGCTTTTGAAGCCGATTTTAGTTTCACACTTAGAGAAAGGAGATCCCCTACTCCAGAGCAGATACAAACATATGATTTAGAAATTGAAGCTAATATTACTGCATCCGGAAAGATAAAAGAAAAGCAGTCAGTACAAGAGAAGGGAAAAGCAAAAGAAGAATCACCACAAGATCAAAGAATTGATGATATGAAAAAGGTGATAAATAATTTGTCAAACAAATTAGTAAAGATGGAATTGGAAAGTAAAAACTCACAAAGACCAGTACAACACAACAAAGGAGGATTTAATCCTCAATTAAAAAAAAAACCCATGCAAATTTTGCAGAGAGAAAGAAGAGATCAAGATCAGGTCCAAGCACCACTGTATATAGAAGAAGTACCCAGACAGTCAGTAGAAGATGACCAAAAAGAAGCTGAAGACAAAATAACTGCTATATACACAAGAGAATATGATGAAGAGGAATATTATGAGGGAGAATATGTTGAAGCTGAAGTATGTTTTGATCAAGATTACTAATGGATGAATACTGTAGGCAATTCACAAATTTCATGCAAGCTAAGTTACATAAAATGTATGATCTAAGGTTTAGAAAGAGATCTAGAGTGCAGGATAATGAAGGTGAACAAAAATATTATATTCCTCCTCCAATGGCGACTCCACAACAAAATGACCCTATAAAACAAGTCATCAATGGGGAGAAACCTATAAATTCAGTTAATAGAACAAATGTGCAGCAGGGTGAACCTTCCCAGATCAAATCAGTTGATACTAATATTTTGGAGAGAGTTGTTCTTGTACCTGAACAAGAAACAAATTCTAGAAAGAGTGAAGAAGAACCTGAAAATAATGCTAAACAAACTCAAGCTTTCAGTTTGACAAAAGATTTGGAGAAGGTAAAAATTTAGGTACCTCTTCTAGAATTAGCTGAAATACCAGTCTGCAAGAAAGAAATTTAATAATTTATTAATCTCACACAGATTGAAGATATAAGTGACACTGTGAACTTACAAGAAGAGAAACCAGTGGTCACCTTTGGTCCTCATGTAGAAGAAGTAGATCTTTCTATTCCACCATTCTATATTTCTCCATTTCTTCATGGTTTTACTCTCCATAATTGTATGCTGGACTCAGGAGCATCCCATAATCTCATGCCATTCTCTATTATGAAGGAACTAAAATTGCAGATTACCAAACCTTACAGGGATCTGTATTCATTTGATTCCAAAAGGGTGAAATGTGTTGGGTTAATTAAATATGTAGTAGTTTCTTTGGCACAAATTCCAGCAAAGAGTATAGTTATGGATGTAGTTGTTGCTGACATTCTAGCTAGGTTTGGAATGCTCCTGTCGAGATCTTGGGGAGAAACATTGGGAGATGTTCTAAAATTGGATTTCACTTATGTTATCATTCCTATTTTCAATGGGGAAGAAAGGAGATTGTACAGGGAAACAAGGTTCGTGAAGACCACTACCAAGAAAGATGCAGGAAATTCCCCTATTTATAGTCAAGAAACACAAGATCTTTCATTTTTCATGCTGCATGAAGATGCGAGATTTTCTAAAACATAGGGAAGAAAATCTCTTTAGCAGTTGTAAATAATGAATTGCATTCAAAGAAGATTTGGAAATACTATTTTTATGGTGACTACTCCGAGGATGGCACAAGAGTTGGATTCTTGTTGATATCACAAGAAGGTAACCTCATGCCTTTTTGTTTTAAATTAGAATTTGATTAAAAAAAAAACGTGGCTGAGTATGAGGCCTTAATTTTAAGCCTTTAAGTTGCTAAAAAAATGGGAGTTTAATGTATTTCAATTTTCAGTGACTCTGAATTGATAATAAGACATATTAAAAATCATTGTCAGACCAAGCAACTGAGGTTAAGATCATATAGGAATGAAGTTTGGGGTCTGATAGAGAACTATTTTGAAGCCTTCAATCTTTAGTTCATTCTGAGGGAGGGGAATAGGTTGGTAGATTCGTTAGCGGTTGCAGCTAGTACCTTTAAGCCACCAATGAATCCAAGGTTAAGGTATGAGATTGCAATTAGACATAGACCCTCTGTTCCTGACAATGTGAAACATTGGCAGGTGTTTGAAGATGATGAGCAGATAAAATATTTCTTGAAAATGATTGGAAACTTTGAAGATACTGAGATACATCAAGAAGAAGAACATACAGAGCAGAAAGGAGAGATAAGAGACCTTAAGCAGTCAATAGGTGAGAATAAGATTATCCAATTGAAAGATAATATACTCCCTAAAGGACTAGTTCTCCTTGAAAGACTATTTGATTCTGATTATGTTGCCGTTAATTCAAAGAAAATACACCAAGAGGAAGAGATGGAAGATTGTAATTTGGGAACTCAGCAAGAGCCAAAAATGGTGAAATTATTCAAGGGTGTTCCCAAAAATTATAAATGGAAATACATTGATCTTCTTAATAAGTATAAGATCAAACAATAATTTCATCCTAAAATATTTATATGGAGAATCTCTGCAGCTTCCTGTGAATGGGAAGTATTTGAAGCATTATTTTGAGCATTAAAAGTCGGAATTCCACCATTGTAAATACCGGATCTCCCATTGTTTACATGTCAGCAAGCAATATTTGACTCCATGCCCAATGGGTAAGGCACTAATATGTGGTTCTTAGCACTTTCATGGAAAAAAAGTACTATCCCTAGGTGGAGCCAGATGTTGTGGCTCATTTGCATTTACTTTTGAAATATTTCTCAAAACACCAAAAAATCATATATGGTAGAAAATGTAAGATTTTTTGTATACTGAAAAATAATTTTTGATTTATATGTTGGTTTATTAACATTATGTGCGGATATGTGAAGGCGGGTCGAGTCGTGCTTATTCGTGTGTAGAACAGTTCAAGAGTCGGACTGATTGATGCATTCAGAACATTACATGCCAGGGTGGAGTCGGGTGTCCCCACCTCCACTTTCCACGTCATCCCTAACTTTATCGCACATCGCACATCGCAAGCTTAGGAGGAATGGCGCTCGGGAATATGTTATGAATGCCGAATTGTGAAGTGTGACAAGGGCTAGATGCGATGCATCTTAGAACTATGATTTAATTTATTCCAATTACACATCGTACATCGCAAGCTCAGGAGGAATGGCACTCGGGAATATGTTATGAATGTCGAAATGTGAAATGTGACAAGGGATGGACGTGATGCAACTCAGAATTATGATTTAATATATTCCAATCGCACATCGCACATCACAAGATTAGGAGGAATGGCGCTCATGAATATGTTATAAATGCCTAAATGCGAAATGCGACAAGGCTTCATATCGCCGATTGCGATTTTTGATTGACCCCATATCCAATTGCCACGTCATCCCTACCTTTGTCACATCGCAAGATCAGGAGGAATGGTGCTCAGGAATATGTTATGAATGCTGAAATGCGAAGTGCGACAAGGGCCAGACGTGATGCAGCTTAGAATTATTGTTAGGTCCCTATATTACTAGCATAGTCCCTTATTGTTGTTAGTGTAACCCCCTTATGGTTATTATTGTACCCTTGTAACCCCCATATTGTTATTATTGTGCCCTTAAATTATTATTGTTAGGTCGGCTAGGATTACATTGTGGTCCCACTAGGATTACATTGTGGCCCCATGGACTCCTATATATAAAAAGGAGGTTTTGTATTTTGAATCATCCAAGAATTGTTCTTTCATGTAATGTATTGGAGGTTTCCCCCTCGAAGTGGCTTATTTCTAAGGTGCTGATATCTCTTTTCTTCTCTTTTTGGAGCTGGTTTCACAACATTTGGTATCAAAGCTTTGAGATTCTAGGGTTTCGCTGCTCCAAACAGGTCATTGTGGAATTTTTGCTATAACTTTTTTTCTACGAAGGTTCAGAATATGAAATTTTAGAGTGCGAAGCCAAAATATTGAGTAACATCGTCGCAAAATTTCAGAGCTTTGTTCACAATATTTGCGGAGATATGATCTGTGGAAGTTAGGAATTTTTGAGGCTTCTGAATTTCATCTCAAAGAGGTGATCATGGGAAAATATTTATAGCTCTCTCTCTGAACTAGTATTCTCTCTCTCTAAGCATAAAGAAGATAAATAAAACCACACATAAGATTTACACAGTAGGCATGATGAAGCAGTTCACCCCTCCTGGGCTACATTTGATGGTCCAACTCCCAATGGCATGTCCATCTTTCATTATGCTCAAAATTTTACAAATACATGTGTTTACAAGCCTCCAATGGTTTTTTTCTCTATAGAAATGGCTCCAGAATTCTCTAATTAGTCTAGGTAGACTCTTGTTTCACCCAAATTGGTCGAAATTTGACCTGGATAGGCTTTTTCCTAATGTCCCCTACAAAACCTCCACTAAAATTGGAGGACTACACTTAGTAGCAGTTAGAAGTGGCACATTTCCGCAAATTTTGGTGGTGCGCCTATATTACCACCAGTTTAAACCATGAGAGTTAATGCTAAGGGGAGGGGGTGGCTACATGCCAACGCCTGAACCCCTGCAGTTGTCATAACCGCCGAGTGGAACTCTGTGAAGACTGGGGTTACAAGAACGTTAAACTCACGTTAATGGTTGGGTTAAAAGGAATCAACGATAGACTAATCGCGTGGATAAAGGTTAATCAACCACCGCATGTGATACCATTTCATAAGTTAAATTCTGTTGGGTGTTATAGTTTCCATAACTGTCGAGCCATTGTAATTGATGTTGCGAGTTTGCACGTATGTCATGTGAATGAAATTTGTGGATCGCCGGTGAGTTGCGACTACTGACGGTCCCCCCCCCAAATGACATCATTGTAAAACATTTAACGGTGTGGCGCCCTTAGTGGAAGTAACACCCGGTAGCCTAGATGGTAATGTGTCTTGTGCGCGCGCTTGGAGTTCACGGGGTCAAACCCGCCGGACCTATAAAAAATTTATATAACCAGACAGGGGATACGTGGCAGCCTCAATTCTGGCCATGTGTCACCCAACCATTGGCTAAAAAATCAAACATAAAAACAAATCAAATGATCCGGAATGTGCCACACAGCAAGATCTCGTTGGCTTGGAGAAAAGGGAATATTCTCAGGAATATTCCCCTTTTTGCTGATTTTACACCTGCATGCTGACTGGGCATCCCAGTCAAACCTATCGCCATTTTAGTTGTTTGAGAAAACAATCAGAACGTGATATCTCCCTCATACGACATCAGTTTTTTTGAACCATTTGTGGCTTCATAATCATAATGATGAGATATACCCGGTCACTCAGGTTTGGTACAGTTTTGAGAACTTTCAATTTTGAGAAAAATTCATGAACTCCTGACTAGGGAGACACATCAGCACTTCAGGGAGATGCATCAGCAACAAATCAGATTCAACAAAAATTAATATTTCAAGTTTTAATTTGTTTTCTTTGTTTTTTAAGATCAAAGCTATAGTGATGTCCTCAATTGCAATGTAATAAATAGTTTTAACAGTTTAGGTAGTCGAATTATTTTCAGGAAGTTATAGAAGTTATGAACTATTTTTGATGTATTTAAAAAAGATAGAAAGAAACAAGAGGGATTCCTAGTTTTGGACCTCTTGAAGACTAAAAATTTGGTACTTATTTTTCTGATGGGTGAATGAAATAAGCATCAAGTTTCCTGCAACTGTTGATGGTGATTCATTTTTCCTGTGCCATTTTGTGTTCCTTCTTCCTGGAATGAAGTGAAGTAAAGTAGTTTCTGGTCTGTTAATTACATCTGTGAGTAAGATTTAAATAACCTTAATTTTCACTCCTTCACTCCAACTCCTCTCCCTTCACAAATTCTCTCTGGAACTTAAAAGTAATAGATTATGTGTTTACAACATATTATTTTTAATTTCCTCTCTCTCCATAAATTCATTCTAAAATTTAAAGTCATAGATTTTGTGTTACAAAATATCATTTTGAGTTTCTTCTGCAGTTCTTCTTTTCCATTCATATATCAGTAGTTCATGGCATTGTTAAGTCTTTCATTATACCAGATTATTAAGGGTTTTAAAGAATTAGTTTCCAAAGGGATTGAACGAATACCACCTCATATAATTACTTCTGTAACACATTTTTAAAAATGTCTTAAGTACTGATTCCTTTCCACAACCAAGGAATTTTCTCTTAAGATAAAACAGTGCCATTGGGAAAAAATGACAGAATATTCCCAAAATATCCCTTTTCTATTGACTGGGTTGCCATGTCACCATTCTGTCGTGTTATGCAATTTTTTTAAATGTTTAGGAAAACGAACAAGAAGCTATATCTTCCTCGTCCAGAGTCGGTTTTCAATGAAACGAATTGCGTTGGATTCCTTGCGACGATATCTTAACTTTCGTTCAGTTTTTAATAGATTTTGAGCACTTTAAGTTTTAAGATTTAACATTAAGCACCTGATCAGTTGATTCCATCACTAGGTAAGTCTGTGTAATATGTATCATTTATATATGTCTTCTCAAGGAATACATGGATATATTTCTCACTACAAGGAAAAGACCCTCTAGCTCAAGTTATAAAGGAGGTTTTTAATGTTATAAAATTGGCCAATTTTTTCAAAAAAAAATTTTCTACAACATTCGTTTTTCGTAACAGAGGTTTTGGCAGAGCTTTTAACGAAATTTCAACACAACTAAAAAAACCTGGGCGACCAGAGGTTATTATGGATGTTTTTTTCATCAGTGCGCTACTAAGGTGTCAACACACCAGTGCATGTTATATAGACAGTCGCCCCGTGGCGGTCGAAGGTGCATGCACCAGGCCATAAAGGTCTAAAACCGCACCAGCGCACTGTAGGTGATACAACGCATGGGGCCATTCTAATTGGTATTGGGATTTGTGCGGTGCCCATATGTCGTATCAACGCACTGGTACGTATTCTTATAGAAATGCAATGGCGCACAGTATCAGAAAAATGCACTGATTTTTCTAATTCATATTGGTATTTGTGCGGTGCCCATAGGTCGTACAAACGCACCGGTGTGTAGTCTCACATAAACACACCGGTGCGCAGTATCGCACAAACACACTGAGATGTATAATTGGTATTGGTATTTGTGTGGTGCCCATGGGTCGTAGAAATGCACCGATGCGTTGTATCATAAAAAAACACTAGTGTACAATAACTGACATGCACTCGTGTTCATTTTGTATTTTTTAGAAACATTGACCTATGACAGTGCAATTATTGTGATTTTTAAAAATTCATTATTCATGAAAAGTCGACAAATCTTATAAAAATATTCATATTAATTAAATTTTTATTAATGCATTTGAATTTGATGTTTGGATTAATTTGTTATATCATATCATAATTATTGTGATTTGTTAAATTCATTATTCATCAAAAGATGATACATATCTTTTTCCACAGAAAAAGATCGAACCATCTATTAATATAGAGAGTTAGATAACATACGCAAAACACATTCCAAAAAACTGTGTTTCCCCCTTACTAAGAGAGAGACGGAGTTACAACTGAGGTAAATAGAAAGAGCATATTCACCTAACAACCTAGTCAAGAAAAGAGTGAAGCCTCCTCATCTTGTTTCCACCTCCTGGGCTTCCTTATAGGAATAACACCCGAAACAGAGGGGAGAAAGACAACGATACACATATCTTATAACAGTATTCATATCAATTAAATTTTTATTAGTGCATTTGAATGTGATGTTTGGATTAATTTGTTATATCGTATCATCAGATTTCACATCTCTTCATTATAATATTTAATCATCCATAAATTTAATCAGTGGTGTTACATTTCACAGTGACAATGGAGAACGCAATAGAATAAATTAAAACATAATTTAATATATATATATATATATATATATATATATATATATATATATATATATATATAGGACAATCTTTTTCATATTAAATGGGATAGATATTGGTATCCCTTTGTCTTTCAATTGGGACACTATGTCCATTACATTAAACAAAATTTCTGATTTCACAGACAAATATTTCAAAAAATACAACGCCTTGCTTTGATATCCAAACATAATTATCATCATTCTTTGCTTGAACTGTTGTCACTGCTGGAGCTACTTCCATGGCTTGGGTTATTTTCAGTAATGTTTTGTTCACAACGTTGATTGTTTTCTTCTTCTTCACCTTCCATCTACAAAAAAAAAAAAAAACTGTAATGAGTGTGTAGACATTGGTGAGAATAATGAAAATTGCAATATTAAATAATATACATCAATGTAAATAAAAAATAATTGACGTACCATAGCAAAAATTGACTCATGCACTATACACATTCTTTCAAAACCATGTAGTATGCCATCTTTCAAGATTTCATCTATTGGCACAATTCCATACTTTTTTCCTACAAGTTTTATACCCCATAACAAATCATATATTTAATATAAAAGATTTTTTTGTTCTATTAATTATAGATAGATCTAAGTAAAACAAGATTGATATATGCTTACAAATTCCACAATTAATTTTTGATATGCCAACATATACTCAAAACCCATATTAACCCAATGTCAATCAATTCATCTGATGGTTCTTCTTTGTATGTTAGCACCTGTTTGAAGACATTCAATGATGATTTTTGTAAAACAACTTAAAATATACAAAAATAAAATCTAGTTAAGTTGTTATAAGGAAGTAAAAATTACTCACAAACTTAGATATCAACCCTTTTATTCCTTGTTGTCCTGTTTTATGTGCTGAATGGGTTACATTTTCTTTTCTTTTCTCCAAGAAAATACTTGAAAATTATTATTTAATGCTAAATCGTTTATTTATTGTACCTAAGGATCGAAAATTCAATGATTACATATTACATTTGAACACTTTGTTGTTGAGATGGCTCCTCCTGCGATGCAATTTTGTCCATTTCTTTGACCATCTCCTTGTACACCTTTTTGGACATTCCTACTGGCATATTTCTGATATCATCTCGCTCATATTTTGAGATTTTCATAATCTTCCTGAAAATGTAACATGTCAATAAACTATTTAATTTTTATATTGATATATGAAAAGTAAATATAACAAAAGTGATATTTATAAATAATTCTAGAAAAACATTTAAAGGAATATTACTTTTTCATTCCTTATTTTTTGTTGTTGTTGTATGTTTTTGCTATTAAAAGTCTGACATGTCTCATTGACCAATTATTTGGAAACTCTTCCTATAGTTTAGATAAAATTTGGTTCTTGGAATCATAGGATTGATTTTTGTATTGTAAGTGGAAAGACCTTCTATACATTCGTTCCACTAGATCCCTCAAACTTTTGCAAAAGTTTTTCCCCCTTTCGTTAATCTCCAGCACCACTCTAGATGAGCTAAGGAGAAATTCATTTTCATTTGCATGTTCTATTTTTTTCCTTTTCTTAGAACCACATTCCTTTTTTGAGTTGTTGGTCCCTATAGAACATTAAATAGATGTGAATTAATAGATTGTTTGAAACATGTTATCTAATAATTTTAAGTATATCATTAATGAAAATTAAAAAAAGAAACTCATATTGGATCGATAGTATTTTTTCATTCACCTGATTCATCCTTTTGCAATTTTTCCAACAAGATTTTACGCTCTTCTGGTCCTAGATCAGAAATAATCTTATCGAGATTCATCATTTTGTGGCTCTGCATGATACAAAATAAACAATACATATTAGTTAAACTTACACAGTTCAAAAATAATATTTTTTGTAAAGAATTTACAAAGAACTTGCCTTTCTTGCTTTTCTTGATGTGTTATTAGTATTTTTGTTACTTGATCTCTTGTCAGCCATTTATTTATCAATATGAAACTTTTACCATAGCATTCATTAATATATTTTATAAATAAATTATCAACTTTTTAGGTAAAAAAAAATCAAGAAACCTGTAATATCCCAAAATTGAATAATGCATTGATACACAAACACAATATTTGAAACATAGAAAATGTACATGTAAAATTATGATCAACACAGATATACACAGAATAGGTGAGCCTTTTATTATTGCTAGAGATGGATTTCAGATACAACAGTGCATAAAATAGATGCACTCATGCCAAATACATAGGCTAGAATGACCCTGAAAACATGCCAAAGCAAGCATTGTGTAACTGGAGAGATGCTAGAAGAAATAATGCGTTGTCCCTTCAAAATAGGATGTACATATGTGTTAGGCAGATTAATCCCTCTTGCGGACAAGAGCGATCTCCCTAGTATCCTAAGGATATCTAGAAATAAACAGACCACGTGCAAACCATTTTCTCTATATCATTATGATTCAGAATTATAAATCAACTAAATAAGAAGAGATGCTCATACCTGAGGTCCAATGCTTGCTGTAATATTCAAACCAATCACTCCAAAAGAGGTAAATTCAGCATGTAATACCTGCACTCAAAGACAAGAAAAGGAATTAAAAGCACCTGCAAGATATAATAATTCAGAAACATTAATCTATCTCAGTGATCAAGGAATCCAAGAATTAAATTATTCAAATAAATACATGAACAAATTAATGAGAAAATAGAATCCATTTGTACTAACTTGTATGATAAGAAGTAACCTTACAACCTTGTCGCCTTGATGTCATACAGGTCCTTTCGGGGTCTTGAACAACCGTTTTCCATCAGTTTGACAAGCCTTCCCCTCTCTGAACTAGCATAAAACTATAGATATGAGTATGTAATTTTTCTCATACCATTGATGCCAAGTATAGAGAGTATAATTTCTTTAGAAATTCACCTCAAAATAACCAATTTCTAAGTCCCCTTGAGACTGAAACATGATCTCAATTTATAGCAGAAGAGAGATAATTTCAGTTCCAATAAGAAAGGGATAAATTCCTCTCAAAAAGGGATTTTAGCTCCAGATACCAAGGGATAATCTCCATTAATGAAATGATAGAGGTTCATGAATGAAAGGGCGAAGCTCAACCATATTACGCTTCTAGAATATTCTAGTTGGGAGAATATTCGACCAGCTGGGCTTCTAGAACGTACTTTTTCTTTTATTTTACCTTTTACGGGGCTCTGCAGTTTTAGTAAGCAGAACATGTGGAATGTGCCGCAGTTTATAGAGCAAGAAACCGTGGTACCACAGGTAAGGTCTAGGAAAAGTGCAGAGTTAGGATTTTTAGGGTTTTAATGAGATTTTTTCCCATTCCAAGACTTGGTTTAGGAAATTTATAATTTTTGACCTTTAAGGGAGCATAAAATAGTTGATGGTGAACCCATATAGACAACTAAATGTCATGGTGAAAAATTTTAGTGGAACAAATTGCCCCCTAAAGTGCGAAGTCTGAAGTAGTTTTGAAGAGTGAAGTGCTTTATCATTCAGAGGATTGGGTTGCAGGTGTACCGGTTGAAACCTGTAAAAACATTCAATGCAAACATATATATGTAATCACCGTTGAGGTATGCATTCCCATACTCAGATGACAACTAACTACATGTTCTGATACAAAAATGATTTTAGAATTACATCAATAGTAGACACAACATGGACACAGCCATATATCATACGTAGTCTACTGTATCATGAATAATAAAACTCCTCGTAGCCTGGATGGTGGAAACTAGATTTGGGGTCTTGATTTCTGATTCTCGAACTAGTATGATTCTATCCATGTGATTGATTGTGTCGAAGTCGAACATGGTAGAAATCACTTGATTACTAGTCAATGATGTGAACTGTTAACAAGTGTGAGAGAAACCACCAATAATGACAATGGCTCTCAAAGTACTCAGTACAATCCATGAAGTGTGAATGAATGATTTGAAGTCAAACACTTCACAGAATCATTTGATCGAAGGTCAATGGTGCAACCTGTCGTTTAAGGCGAGAATCCTGTCATTAGTGCATGCAGATCCTAAGGTACTGATAGGATTCTAGATCAAATTTCTAGATGATGTGCTGTTGTCGATAGAAAGTGACCCGTTGTAGGAAAGCCCACAACACGAAACCATTAGATCAAGTTTTAAAGAAATTTTAGCAAGGACTGAATCAGGGATGGTCAACGCGAATGGAGACAAATTTTTGCAATGAACGGTTTATTTAAACTGTCCTCTTGAACACATAATGACACTGCATATGGTTTGGTGACAATTGACCTAAAGCCAATACCCATAAATCAGCTGAAGGATTTCAATATGGTTTGATTAACTGTTAGACAAAGGATTTTCCCAACCCAAGTATGAGTGTGACAAAAATGTCATGTTCAAGAGTGGTATACTACTTTTTGGAATAAAGTGTGACAACTGGATTCATTCTCTATCTTTTTCCCCTACCATTTCTGGCAAGTACCTCTTTATTTTTGACAAGCTTGAGGAGGATAACATTTGCTTGTTGTATAAGCTCATCCTTCAGATGAGTCCAATTAGTCTTAAAATCGAACCCTAAGAAGGAGTGGTTCATTCCTATTTATAATCGACAGGTCCTTTAATGTTAAATTTTAACGAGTCCAATATAGGTGAAACTCGATGTTTTTCAGTTTTAGGGAGTCAGAACAAAAACTTAAGAAAACTCCATGGGTGTAATTTTTCGTAAGTTTAGTCTCTCAAGCCCAAAAAAGGATAAAATAATGCAGGAGAGAACTCTATTTACCATGATTAGTCAACATATACCTTTTTCATAAATATTCCATTTCAGTCTAGAAAAGGGGTAAACTTATACTGAAAGGACGACTGTTCATTTTCTTTAACGAGTTCGAAAAGTCAATTACTTAGCAATATTTTCATGTTTAGAGAGTCTGAAAAGGGCTTAAAAGAGAACTCTAGGGTTTTGCTTTTTCATAATTTTCAAGAGCCTAAAAAAGTGATAAAGTGTACACATCATCAAAATAATTCTCTTCACCCGAAAAACTTGTTTTTTGCACATAGCCTCAAAAAATTAAACATATCTATTTCCAATAAGTAAAAAATTTTGAAAAATAACTTTTTAAAGTGGAAAAAAAATAAAATAATATTTTATTCATTCAAAAAATCTTATAAAAAGTAGTTCAACAAAGTCATTTTTACCTTTTGCATTCAGAGTTGAAAGTTGAGAGCTTTTGGAAGAAAAAGTTCCGGAGGTGATAACGGGAGAACCGACCGCTCAAATTGAAAACCGTTGAATCCAGGTAATCCAAAACACTCTTCTCTTCATTTTAATCCATTTAAATTCTCTTTTTAAGTTTTGATATAATTTTTTGAGGAGAAAAAAGGTTTAAAAATTTGTGCTCGGGGGTTCGCGGGTAATGCATTGCTTATCTGCGGACCTCGATAATTTTCCAGAAAGAAAATTATCAGGCTACCACGGTTTTTATGAAGGGCACATGCGAGGGTCCGCACTATCTCTATATAAAAACTACGAAGGCGCCCTGAGAAAAGGAAATTTATTAAATTCTCTCAAAAATGGTTAAAAATTCTCACTCTAAAAGCTTCTAACCTTCAAATGTGTCCATTTGCAGATTATTCCACAATGTTGGAGTGGAGAGAACACGAGCACGATAGAGGTAGATGATGTGGCTATGAATAATCTAGCCATAATGCGTGTGTTGAGAAATTGTGGATTGTACAAATTCTGGGCAATTCAGGGCATGAGGGCACATGTGGAACTAATGACTTGGCTGGTGAACAAATGGGATGTCCAAGAACAATGTTTTATCATCGGTGATCACAAGGTAGAACTTGAGCTTGAATACATTTACTTCCTTACTGGTTTATCCAAAAGAGGTGAACATATTTCTTTGTTCGGAGCTAGACAAGGTGGCATATCGCTAGCTATAAAAAAGAATTCTACAGTAATGAAGCTGATCCCAAAGACAACCGTATAGACATAAAGACTATCCTACGTCTTGATCTTAAAGTCATTGCATTCACTGTGACCAGGTTGTGTGGGAGCGCAGATCCACATGTGGATACCAAATCTCAGATGCAGACAACAGTTGACTATTATAGAGGTACCATTTTCAATTGGTGTAAAGGTGTATTGGCCAATATGAAAGGCCATTTGACCAAAGCAAAAAACTCAAAGTTGAAAAACTTTGGGTATGGTGCCATATTGGTTTCTTTTTCTTTGGAGAGGATTCCATCGCTCACCCCTCAGCTGATCTTTGTTGATCCTGGTGAACCTAGAGAGCCTCGTATGATACGTTGGGTTGCACTGATGTCCCACCATGGTGGTGATGGCTGTGTGGTAGTTCGATTCACTCCAGCATATTTTCATTGGCTTCAGAACCAAATCTTTTCTATTGAGGATTTTCCGTATGCGGGCATAGATTTCTGAGGTGATCCTGAGATGTCTTACCTCTAGGGGAACAATGGGATGAATCAGGTAAATGAATCATTTTGATGTATTTTAACTCTAATTTTAATTTTATTTTTTTATTTTCCAATATTGATAACAAAATTTTAAATGCAGATGTTGGTCCACGAAGGCCAGCCACTCTCTGCAGCTTCAAAAGGAAGCTAACAGAGCCTGTTGAACAACCACAAAATCAGGCAGAAGAAATCCTTACGGACTTGGAGCACAACCTAGAGAGGTTGACTATAGATATCCAGAGACATCGATGGATGATATTCCACTTCGTCTCCAAAGACATCGATGGATGTTACTGGTGTTCTTGGCCAGTTTAGGAGATTTTTGCAGGGTGGCACGGGCGATAGTTTACTACCATGGTCATTACCACAGATAGTGGATGATCATTGTGGTTTATTGTATTTTTTTTTTGCATCACTATCTTTCAAATCATATGGTGCTTTAAACCTATGATTGCAGATGATGTAATATTTTTTGAAAGCAAAAAACTCCTATCTATGATATTACTACTTTCTCTGGCTATCTTGTTCAACACATATCGAATGTTGTTTTGGTTTACTATTTTAATGTTGCAAATGTCTATTTATAACACTATTTGATAATGCATCGGCCAATGTATTTAAATTTCTTGGAATGTGTTGATATTCGATGTAATCAAATTGCCTTTCCAAGAGATGAACCTTAAAAAATAATATCAATAACACTGGATTTTTAATTGTGTATACTATGTTTAAATGTAACACAATGAGTTCTGAATCTAGCCTAATGATCAAACGTCAAATGCCAAATGAAATGGCACCAAATAATAACTCAATCACTGCGCTATATTCTGCAACATTATTCGTTGTTTGACCAAGGCTTACCCCATGCATAGAAACTAACTCATCGGTGGGTGAATAGATAACGCAGGTTGCAGAAGAAATATTCCGTGTACTACGACAGGCACCATTAGCAAAACCAATGTATGCTTGAAGGGATGTCAACATCTGCAATATCAAGAGTAATCAAGATAAGCAGTGATAGTAGTAAAAGAAAACTTAAACTAGACACACTCATCTAACCTAAGGCATCTAAATTGAAAAATAACTAATGTACACGTGAGATCTTCACACAAGAATTAAGCATAATATCTCTTCAAATAAATTCCATTTCTGGGTTTATCTAAAGAGACCCCATCATAATCAGTAAATTCATAAGCCCCTTTTGCAAGCACTCACTTGACAATGTAAGGACCATGCGACATTGGTTCGAATTTACCAGTGCCTAGCTTATCATTAGCTTGATCGTATACCAAGACTAGGTCACCTTCTGAAAAAACATGAGGTGTAACACTTTGATCATACAGAGCTTTAACACATTTTTTATGAGATTCGACTGCTAATGCAGCGGTGCACCGAGTCTCATCTAATTGTGCTAAGTACAAAAAGTGTTTTTCCTCTTCAAAGGTAGTTGGTAATAACTCTATGGCTAATTGGAGTGATGATATTTTTCATTCAATAGGTAGCACAACTTCTAAACCATAAACCAATTGAAAAGGAGTGAACCCTGTTGCAGTTTTTGCTAAGGTTTGATATGCCCATAGTGCTGGAAAAAAGCATGGTATGCCAATTTGATTTATGAATTCTGATTATCCTTTCAATCATGGTGGTTAAAACTTTATTAACAGCTTCAACCTAACCATTAGCCTGCGGGTAATATGGAGTAGAATTATCATGGCGCAGGCCAAGTTGATTAGAAAGTTCGGTCATCATGATATTTCAAAAATGACTCCCATGGTCAGTAATAATAGCTTGGGGTACACCGAAGCAAGAAATTACATGATTGAATACAAATGTAGCTGCATTTTTTCCATCTTCCGCAAATGTAGGCATCGCCTTGGTCCATTTGGTAAAATAATCTATAGTGAGAATAATATACACATGCCCCCTGGCTGAGTGAGGGTTACATGTAATGAAATCAATGCCCCATTTTGCAAAAGGACCAACAACAATTATGGGGTGAAGAGGAGCTGGTGGTGCACGCATCTTTCGATCAAATATCTGACGGTTGTGGCATTTTCGGACCACGAGAATGAAATATTTGAATAATGACGGCCAAAAATAACCAACGCGCAATATATTTTGGGCTGTGGCATACCCATACATATGAACACCACACGCTCCAGAGTGGCAGTCATTCAAAACATTTTCAGCCTCTTCATGAGTTAGACATCGTCGAAATACAAAATCCGCACCACGATGATAAAGTGTGTCTCCAACAATATTGTATTGCTGAGATTGGTAATGGATCTTTCGTCGATTTGAATGCGAGATTTCAGGCTGAAAGGTTTGGGTTTGGAGATAAATGATGATATCTCCATACCATGGATCTAATGTACTGATAAGAAACATAGATTCATTAGCAATTGGATGCTCTACCACAATTTTTGTCTCAGTATTTGGGAAGTCACACATAAGTTCGGCGAACACCAGTGATTTCTTCAATTTTTATTTTTCAAATTATAAATCAAACTCTTGAAGGGTAACAGTCCATTTAGAGTATTTTCCCCCAAGTAATTGTTTAGTCAAAATGTACATCATCGGGTTGCAATTAGATATCACAGTTGTTTTTCGTAACAATATATAATGACAAAATCTTTGGACAGGTTGAACGGATGCCAAGGCCAATTTCTCCACATGCGAATATTTGATTTCAGTCGGATTGAGATTCTGACTAAGATAGTAAATCACATGTTCATTATGGAATTCATCCTCTTGAAAAAATACCATTCCAATGGTGGAATTAGAGGCTACTAGATATAAAAAGTAATCATGGCTGTAATTTGGAGGATGCAACACCGGTGCATGGGTCAACACGTGTTTCAAAGCATCAAAAGTTCGATCAACGCTCTCATCCCAAATAAAAGGAACATTCTATTTCAACAGCCTAGTAAAACCTTTCATTAAATCAGCATAGTTCTGGATAAATCTACGTAGAAAGTTTTCTTTCCCTTGCAAACTTTGGAGTTGGCGAAGTGTGGAAGGAGGAGGTAAATTGACAATAGCCTCTACCTTTTGATGGGTCAACATGAATGCCTGCTTTGGAAACAACAAATCCCAGCAATATACCAAATTGTACACAAAAAACACATTTGTGGGGATTTAATTGAATCTTATAATGCCTACATCTCATAAAAATTGACCGTAAATGAGTAGGATGATCTTCCCTATGTAATGAATGAGTAGTTAAATCATCGAGATATGGCTGCACAATGTGTTTAACCAATGTCCCAAATGGGGAAAATAGGCTCGGGGAATATCTTGAGATATTCCTCTATGAAATCACAGCAGCATGGGAAACACACCATCAAGTTCTAAACCAGAGATATACTAGTAGGGCATTTACTGGTTATATCACCTCTAAGGAGACGATGAAAACCAGAGGCTTCCTGGCCCGTTCTAGACTCTGTCTATAGAAGACTGATGAAACATAGAAAGTGTGGGAATGTGGAGTTTTCTACCCTTGGGAAACTTAGATCTACAGATCTAAATAATGGATCCAAAGAGGAGCAAAAACCAAATAAGTGAGAAGCGGGAAATTCCACTCTTAGGAAAATCTGCAATAGGCTCAAGGAGGACGTTGTATAAGAAATCCAGTGTAAAAATAATGCACACCAGGGCTGGGTTCCCTTATTTTAGGCCATGTGGGAACTCCTTGTATATTTTCAACAAAAAAAAATGAGTTTAGAGGGCTTAAACAGATCTCCCACAATCAACACTAGCTGAAAATCAGCTAAAGGAGAGAGCTGGGTTAATGGAGAAACCCTCCTTCAGGAATTGCATAGTTTCTGCTGGAAGACACTGGAAATAAGTCATTAGACCCATATTACAGTATGGAAGAAAGAAATCAGATCCTTAATGAATTTCTATTAAATAAGCATTAAGTTTTACTTGAAGCAAGAGCAAGAATACTTCAGAAATTATAACTGAAACATATAGAAAAGCTGCATAAAGACTTGATAGTGTCCCATATGAGGAGCTTCAGTTGCTATAGGTGAAATATCAGATCTAAAACTGATAAATGGCTGAAACATCATATCCATACTAGATTTGGAAACTACTCAGCCTTCTTAACAAGATCCCCTTGGGGTTTTATCAAAATATTACACAAGAAGATGTAGATCTAGCTTTCAATACAATGAATTGCAGAAAATTCAGAGATTTCTGAAAATGAATTTCATTACATTATATATCAGATCTGAATGTGAGTATATCAGAAAACTACTTTACAAATCTTCAAGGGAGAGGCAAGCCTCAATCACCAGGAAGCAAGTACAATGAAAAATATAAGCAGCAGTGAAACATGTACATAGAAATAACGTAGTTCCCTAAGGAGACAACGCAGTAGCTTATCTAAAATGTTACAGCAGATAAGATTATAGATCTGAAATGAAAATAAGAGTGAGATCCTCTTCCGGGTGGTCACAAGACACCCTCCTTGAGAAAAATCTCCTCTAATCAACTAGATCTTGCAGATCTAGTTCCCCACTTGCTACAAATCACAAGCAGCTGAAAAACCCTCAACAGGACCAGCGATGCTATAGAAATGAAGCTTGGCCATAATGCCGGATAGTGGAGAGATGCACCACAATCTCCTCCAAAGAGCTACTCCATGGAAGGAGAGAGGATTCCTAAATAGGAAATCCTCTTCCCTTAGGCTAGACAGCCAAGAGACTAGAGTTGCTGCAGCAACTTCTCAAAATTCTTCAAAAACCTTTGCTTTGAGCCTTCTCCTTCCTTTTATAATATGAGGATGGGCACAACCCTAAACCACTTTCAAAACTTAAGCCCCTTTCACATGTGCAACCTCCATCTAGATCTGCGCTGGCCAAAAAGGAGATACATTGCAATTAGATAACGTTGTTGATAAGGTCTTGTTGACCCAATCAATTGTCATAAACTCCTTTCACACATAAGGGTTTCATTAAAGCAGCCCTGATTTAGCCTTGTTCATATTGGGCATTTATTTATTCCATGGAGTTTTTGCATTTTATTGATCTCCCTTGCCCTTTTATTCCTTATACATAGTAAACAATACAAAATGAATATTCCTATTAAATTAGGAATATTACAGTCCTCCCCCTTCAAAATGTTGCTTGTCCTCAAGCAAATGCAAGGTGGGACAAAATTTTTCCTCCTCCTTCTCCTTGTGGCCTCATCAATGGATCCCACCATGGCTGAAAATGGTATGCAGTAAATCTGTTCTCCCATGATTTCCTCCAAGTGTAAAAGAGAAAATGTACATTGTGAGAAAATGGAGGGTACAAGTGGTGATCTCCCTACTGCTCAATGGCCTCCTCAAGTTAGGAGTGATGATGAAAATGGGGAATTTTATTCCCATAGAGTGACTTCCACACCAATTATATCATCCAAATGGAGTGAGCTATGCTAAGAAGCTCATATAATTGGTCAACCCCCGGTTTGTGCAATGTAGTGGGGCTGCATGGAGAGATTGTGTTCCCTTTTATCATTTGTTTCCCTCTCCACTCATGACAAGGATGGAGTTTTTTGTGTCCTTGGGTAGAAATGATATGGCCTCCAAGAATGGCCCAAGCTACTCCACCAAATGTTTCAGCCATGAATTTCCTCTTCAATTTCTTCATGTGGTTTTCCCCACAAGAAGAGGAAAGTGGCAATGTAGCAATCATGGTTTTCCCATGGTGCCTCCTGATACAACATTTTTTGGTCTTCAAACCCTATTTTGTCATTAGAAGGATGGACCCAAGTACCATGTAAAAGCAATTTTACTTAGGGTAAAATTGCTTTCACTATGTGAAATAACTTAATAAAACACATTTATTAGGTTGTTTATGGTCTAAACATGAAACCCCAAAAGGAAATATTAAACAAACCTATATTTGTTTGATTTTCCTCAAGGAATAATTAATTAAACAATAATTTAATTATTATTCTTGGTCATGTTTAACCCAAAACAAAGAAATTAATTAGATAAATCTTTATTTATCTTATTATTTTCTAGGAATAATTATTTAAATCTCATTTAAATAATATTCCTTGTTAAATATGACTAAATCACCCATAAATAATTAAATAAATCATTATTTATTTGATTATCTTTCAACCACTTCCTTAAAATGATAAATAAATCATTTATTTATTTATTATTCACAAATAAAGGGATTTGACCCAAGTCAAATACTTTTTCCCTCCAACAAATATAATAAAATATTCCATGAAAGGTGGATCTAGATTTGGTTAACATTATTTTAATCATGCACCAAGATCTAGAATGACCCAATATTTTGTTATAAATAGGAGGGTTTTCCTACCATTCTTCACCTTTTGTTGCCTATTAGATCACTCTGGATCTAAACTCTTGGTCTGACTTTGAGCCATTATCATTGTCATATTTTCCATTATTTGCTGTGTGAGCTCCCTTTGAGTTCTATCTTTGTCTGGGTTTTCTACACCAACGGGAGAGAGAAATGCTAGATCTGAAGTGCTGAGGACTTCCAAGAACCCATCCCATTGAGGAGAATTGGAAACATCTTCTTGTTTTCCTCCCAGGTGCCCTTAATACAAAAATTCTTTCAAAAATATTGTTCTTGTCTTGTCTATTGGATGTATGGAGAAAAACCTTATTTTTACTTCTTAATGTCTCTTTATGCATAGATCTGGATTTTTGCAGCATTTGTCTTGATCAACTAACTGCAGATCTGAACATATCGGCAGTCATATTTAATGTTAGGGCTATAAGTTATGTGTAGCTAAAGTGGTCTTTTTTCGTACACTTCGAAAAAATATTCATACTAACACCTCCTACAATATAAAACATGTACAATGGGGAGAATCATGCTCCCAATGGGCTATCCCAATATATACAACACTCTCAAGTTAGTGCTTCACACAATGAATGTACAAACATTAGCAATACGAGAAGCAATATGCCATGAAAAAGTTGTAATTGACAACTGAAAGTGAGTCCTTTGCTCTTCTCATGGGACCATAGCAGGTGTACCTCCTTCCTACTTGAAAATAGAAATTAACAGAGCTTTTCCAACCACTTTTGCTCCCACGTCATATCATAAGATGAAAACATGAATATACAATTTGGTGCCAAAGATGCACCCCAAAATCATGTGGCCTCTTCCACAAACCACCATAAGATTGGCCAATCTTGCTGCTACAAATTGCTGCAAGTACATCCTCATATGATATGCAAGAAGGAACAATTCCACTTGATACATCATGTTGCTCAACAAGGAAAATAAGTACAATACAAAATATGAAATTATACTTTCTCCCTCATGCACTTGAGCTCTTGAGCTAAAATGGCTCAACTGGAAATTCTCCCTCACTTCCAATGAGTAGGGAAGTGGTTGTGAGGTCCTCTCCCTCATCAATTGGGCTATGCATCTCTCCATATGCTGATATATGTCATGCTGAATTCCCTCCCATGTGAGCTTCTCTAGCCAAGAAAGGTATGCATCCAAGTGCATAACTAGGAAGTCTCAATCTCTCCTCCTCATAGACAGCGCTGGTGTTCTACAATATGGTGCTCCATCACACTGCTACCTGCTACCTTGACATCCCCTCATGCCAAATTAATCCTCCAAGTTGCTGCCATGCCATCATGCAACTACTCATGCTCAAATAGAAAGATGCTCTCTAAAAATGAGCCTCCCATGAGAGACCATCACCTCCAAAGAATCTCCCAATCCTGGGCAATGTAAGCATGAGTGGCCTCCATCTACTCCTGAGAATGAAAGAGTTCTTCCCCAAAGGAAGTAACCTCTCTCTCACCAAATCCATGGAGCAGCCATATTGCATCCTGAAGATGCTATCCTCCATCCATACAACAACTCTATCTATGCAGTAATGCTGATGAGAATGGGTTGTACTGAAAATGAGAGTGTATCCCTCCTCCTTGTGCTCATCCCCAAAATCACTACGCTGTGCTGGACTCCTCCAATGTCTCCACCCCTCTGGAATCCAAGAGTGGTGAACCAGAAAGCATGATGCCTCTCATCATCTCTAGATCATGTGGCCTCCCAAGTGGAAAGCCTCCAAAAGTGAGACATCAAGATAGGAAGTGGACTGTGTATATGAGAGGAATGAAAGGTCCCCCCTCTCTCTACTGCGCAGTGCAGTCCTTCTCCTATGTACAGAAATCCTCCTCAAAAGATGAGGGTGCATGCTCATTCCCCCAGAATTCTGATCCTCCTTCTCCTCTTTTCCCTCTAATGGTACAACGCTGGTATTCCTTCTCTACTCATCCCCTTTGGAAATGTGGAATGGAGTTTGTTTCATGGCTCCCTCCAACTCATGCAAAGTGTTTGGTTTTATGATGCCAACACATGAGGGCTTCTCATAAACTCTCCTCACTAATCCTTTAGTGAATCCCTCATAGGTTTTTACATTTGCATGATAATATGAAACATAAACTTGAAAGCACCAATCATAGGCCATACCTTTGAGATGCAGTGGTGCTTCCTCCATTCTTCTTGCAATGCACATGGAAATAGACTGCGTTGTGGACCTGCATGTGAGACTGAATGCTCAAACCCCTCAAGTGAGTAACTAGGGTTTGCTTCATCAACAAACCCCTTTAGGAAATTTCTGCAATTCTCCCTTTTCTATCTCCTTGAGATCTTCTATGATATCCTCCAAAGCCTGGAAAAGAAGCATGCAGGTCTTCTCTTCCGTCATTCTTCCTCCTCCTATTCCTCTTGCCAAGAAAGGAGGTATGTTATAGTTCTAAAGATCAAGTTGTGCAGCTGACTGTTCACACACATTGTAATGAATGCTGGGGCTTCTAAGATGAGAGGGATCTGCATGATCTCCCTTCTCCATCCCCTGGATTTCTTCTTTCAGTACATGGAGAGTTTCTGAAAACTCTTCTCTCTACAATATTCTAGGAAAGGGGGTTCATGCCCTTCTCCTTTGTGTCTTCAATGTAACCAAAATTCTCCATCAGATTTGTCTTGCTTCTTCTCTTTTCTTCTTTGATAGCTTGATCTCACAGGATGTGCCAGAGATCATGCTCTGATACCACTGTAATGTCCCAAATGGGGAAAATAGGCTCAGGAGGGAATATCTTGAGATATTCCTCTATGAAATCACAATAGCATGGGAAACACACTAGAAAATTCTAAACCAGAGATAGACTAGTAGGGAATTTACTGGTTATATCACCTCTAAGGAGAGGATGAAAACCAGAGGCTTCCTGGCCCATTCTAGATTGTGTCTATAGAAGATTGATGAAACACAGAAAGTGTGGGAATGAAAAAATCCTCTTGGATTTTGATGCCCTTGGGAACCTTAGATCTACAGATCTAAAGAATGGATCCAAAGAGGAGCAAAAAATAAATAAGTGAGAAGTAGGAAATTCCACTCTCAGGAAAATCTGCAATAGGCTCAAGGAGGACGCTGTATAAGAAAGCCAGTGTAAAAATAACACATAAAAAGGATGGAGTTCTTTGTTGACGGGAAAATTTGTCCGGCCAACGGTAGGGGATCTCCCCGGTAGAAAGTCCCAATTAGACCTTAAACCGTTTGGAGTAGGGATCCCGTCCGGGGTGTGGGTCCGGCTACCACTTAAGATGACTTCCCTTCGGTCTCAAAAGAACCTGTTCGAACCTGCGGACATACACTCATTCACATGATACAAAATACAAGATTAATGTGTTAAGCACGAATCAAACACTATGCGTAGCAAGATTATAGATAAAGCACGCACACCTCAAGAGATGTCATTAGCAACACATCTTTTGTGGGGTAATGCTTGTTCGGTAGTCTAATCACAAAAGAAATAGTTCTTTATGATAAGATACCTCACCACTTACTGAAAGATGAAATGAAATGCTAACAAAATAGTTCATTAACATTCATTAATATAACAGATAATGAAATGAAGATCATTGATACAACACGGATAGCCATGACGCATAAACGATGACATGAATAATGCAGCTTCATTAATCATAGGATATTCTGAAACTGTACAAGGAATACGCAAAGTGTTCATACAGCAAAACACATCATAACCATAGGGTATTTTAACAAGACTCTATATTCATATGCTCAAGTGTAGAATCTTTCAATACAATTGCATGTAGCTCTTGAGTTTTCCCAAAAAGAAAAGCCCTTTTTACAATGTCCCGTAGGAGTATTTATAATGTCAAAATTGTCCGTTGGGTTTCCTTGACTGTTCGCCTTCTTGACCTTTGGGTTACCTTGCGACCCACTCCTTCTGCGACCTGGGTAGGTGATGCGACCTGCGACCTAGGTAGGAGATGCGACCTGCGACCTAGGTAGGAGATGCGACCTGCGACCTTTCCTGTTGGTGCGATTTGCGACCTGGTTCTTCTTGCTGCTCAGGACTTGCTGCTGCCGGGACGCGAAATGTTAATGTTAGGGATGTCAACCTGTTGTCCCCTGAGGAAATCCTGCCATGCCTGGTATTCTGCCGCTATGGGGGACACCAGAGGTACTTCTTCTTTCAGCCTATGCACGCATTCCAAAGCGTTTGGTACTAAGGTCTCCCTTTTCTGTCCGATCTGATTTGAGAGTGACGCAAGCTTGGTATAAATCCGCGCTGGAGCGGTGATGAATTGACTGAGATGCTCTTGAGATGCGGAAGGCTCTGGATCAGCTGCGGCCTGCTTGATAGGTTGCAAGAATGTTTGAATATCCTGGTTTACTTGTTCCCAGGTTTTCTCCTCTTCTAATGCTCCAAGCGATGGGATGTGATGCAGCGTATGCATTGAGTCGATACCACTAATAAGGTGGTCGTACGAGGACATCACTTTGTCCAGGTCTTTAGACAATTTGTCTCCAGATTGCATTGCTATGCGGAGTTGAACTTTTGCATCCTGCGTGTGGATCCAGTCCCTCTTAGGAAAATTTTCAGGTGCCTGAGGGTACTGTATGGTCCAACCCATCATCCTGTCCAAAGCCTGTGAAGCCTCTTTGAGCTGATCTTGTCTTTGCCTGGTTTCCATTCGTGCTCTTGCCAGAGGAGCGATTGTTTGTTTGATGGTGAACATTTCACCATATACCTGTCTCATAGTCATTTCCAACACCTCACACTCCTTGAAAATGGCAAGCGAGACTTCATTTGCTGGTAGAGCTTGGTTTCGAAGTTGCTGGACTTCTGCTTGCAATGCTGCTTTCTCCTGCTCTGCTATCTTTTCGCGTTGCTCGGCTGCGTGCAGTCTGTTTTGTAGAGATACTATTTCTCTACTCATCCGGGTTACATTCTCTTCCGTAGCCGCAGCGAAGGCAGTACCTGCTGACGCTATCATTACCGGATTGGTCCTGGTATCCAAAACTATATCCTTGCCTGTGGATACTGCAGATGATGCAGAGGGACTATGTGCCAACGACCTCCTCTTCTCTTGACGGATCTTGAACGAAAACTGATCAAATGTGAGTCTGGTCAGGTCGAACACATCTTCTTCCTGTCTCTGGGGTGATCTAACATCAGAGAGTTGTGTACGGCCCAAAGGTATGTCGAGAGGAGTTACCTCAAGATCATCTAGCGTGTCATCCTCTCTTTCCTCTGTGTTCTTCTCTTCTTCTTCCTTCCTCCGCCGTTCAGCTTCTGCTGCTGCTTCTATCTCGGCCCTCTTCTTTTGTTCAGCTGCAGCAGCCTGCTCGGCTTTCTTTTGGCGTTCAGCCTCTGCGGCTTCTTCTATTTCGGCCCTCTTCTTCTGTTCAGCTGCAGCAGCCTGCTCGGCTTTCTTTTGGCGTTCAGCCTCCGCCTTGTCCAGCTCTGCCTTAAGCGCCTGTTCCGCTGCAGCTTGCGCCTCTTTGTCTTCTTTTTCTTTCCTGGCCTCTTTGGCCAGCTTCTTCTTTTGTGTTGCTGTTGCACTTTTTTGGCGCGCCTCCTCATCTTCTTTTAGCTTTTCCTCCCTTTCCTGCTGGGCTTTTGCTTCTGCCTCCTTTTGTTTGATGGATGGAGTTGGCCCTGTGTTGATTCGGGATTTCTGGAGCATGGATGAAGAGGAAGCTCCTAACTGACGTCTTCTGTCTTCTAAGTTCTGATCATCTGAGTCTTCCTGGACCACGTCAATTCCCGGAGCAAGTTGTCTTTCAGCATTATACCAGTTTCTTCTCTCATCTTCCGCTGGGCGCTCAAGATGCTGATAAGTCCACTTGAGGTTGGCTCTCCGGCAGTGTTCAGGGACCAATCTCTCTGGGTCATAGTTTCGGTGTTCAAGTGCCCCCAGCTGATAACTTCTCATTGCGTCTGCTTCTGCTAGTACCTCCTTGAAGTCTTTAACTGTGAATGCACCAATAGTGAGGGGCAGAGTGGGCCATGGCTTCTTTTTTCCCTTAGACAGGATGTTGGAGAAACCATGTGACATCTGAAAGCACACCTCCTGCATCAGCATTTTGTCCGTCACGAAACGAGGCATAACATGTGGCGCCTTGTAAGTTCAAAAGACTCGGATGAAGGTGTACTCAGGGAAAGGGAACCAGTGCGCCACTTTAACCAGGGTCTCCTTGGCCCGCCATGACATGCAAGGGGCGTCTTGGCCAAATAAATGTCTGTACAGAGCGGGAACAAATATTTGGGAGATCTGATCTATGTCCTGTTTGTATTTGGACTCCCAAAATACTTTGAGTTGTAGATGGATTGCGCGCGTGTTCTCGGAGTCCGAGTTGTGCTCCCATCCATCAAACTCTACTCGGGCGCAAACCGCATCTAGTAGGTATGAAGCCATGTAAAATTCAGCAGGCATTCCTTCGTCCGGGGCCAATGCCGAGTTCAAGTTGGTCTGCATCGACGTCATCAGTATGCCGGCCCAGTTAAAACGGGTGCCTTGTGTTGTCACATACTCCATAATAGTGGCCCAACTGCCGTTGAAAGTGGAGCAATCTGGGCGCCCGTAAAGCCTGCAGAGCATGGCAGCAACCAATTTATAAACTTTTCTTAGGCTCGCCACTGGGTATTCCTGGTTCTTTTTTACCTTGAACTTCTCGGGCTCCTCCCACCATTGTTTAATAGTATCAACTATCGGGACGGCGTGAGTAGCAGCCCATTCTCGAGTGAAATGATGGTTTGGGCGAGGCAGTGAATAATAAATGTGTGCATCCGAGCCTACCAGCGTAGTGAAAGCTCTGCCTTCATAATCCCTGATCACAAATTTCTCGGGGTCTGTCTTTTGTATGATCCAGTCTATGATCTCCAGACATGGGAATATGGCTGGATGCGCCCCTACCAGATGTAGTTTGGACCTCTTTACCGCCAAGTATACTTCTCGGTCTGGGAGATCTTCCGGAAATTCTTCTGGCAGTTTGGCGAACTCCTGATAGATCTGGTACCATCTCATGCTGTCGTCTTTCGAAAAAGTACATAATGTATCTCGGAATATTGGGGGTGGGGACACCACCACCAACTCATCAGTCTCTTCCATTATTCTCTTGTCCTTTCTCCGAGATAGCGGGGGCGCCATGTCACTAGAATCTGAGAGCACAGGTATGCACTCTATGTCTTCACCTGTCAAATTCAGAAAGGAGTCCCACGATAAGAACTTCATGGCGATAAAAACCAGTTACAATTTAGTGATGAAACCTAACTGCGTTAATGCAAAACTGGACTGGTGAGTCGCTGGGTCGCGGATAACACAAACAAGGCCCGGGCGCGACCTTGCGACCTTGCGACCCGGCGACCTGAGGTCGCTGGGTCGCTAGGTCGCAGATCTACGCAAATAATGGAAAGTGCGACCTAGCGACCTGGCGACTAGGTCGTTGGGTCGCAGGGTCGCAAATCCCGAAAACTAGAGAGAATGCGACTCTGCGACCTCGCGACTAGGTCGCTGGGTCGCAGGTCGCAGACTGGCTTGCCGGGGGTTTGGTGCGCGCGGCCTTGAACTTTTTTGCCCCCCTTTTCTTGGGAATTTGCAAGGTTTCTGGGCCCAGGGAGAGCTGTGGCATGATTTTAAAGGTAAAGGGATGATGCCATGGGGTGAAACAGCAAACAGTGAGGTTTTGGGCAATTTATGCAATATGTAATTTGCAAAACCTCAGAAAACATTAAAGCATGGCCAAAAGACAATTTAAAGGCTACAGGGGAGATGGGTTTAGTAAGAAAATCATTAAAATGGAAACAACAGGAAGAAATGGCAACTTACCCGGGAAAAACTCGTCAGTTGAGCTGTCAGAGGCGTTTTCCTTACAAATCGCTGAATGTAAAAAATGCGACCTGCGACCCCCCTTTTATAGGAAGTCGCACGTGCGGGCAATTAATGCGGGTCGCTGGGTCGCAGATTCGTCAAACTCTGAGTTTTGCGACCTGGCGACCTTGCGACCTGGCGACCTGGGGTCGCTGGGTCGCAAGGTCGCTAAGTCGCGATTTTCTGAAAAAGACAAAAGTGCGACCTGGCGACCTGGCGACCTGGCGACCTGGGTCGCTAGGTCGCAAGGTCGCAGTTTTATCAGTTTAAGGTATATGCGACCTGGCGACCTGGCGACCTGAGGTCGCTAGGTCGCAAGGTCGCAATTTTCGTGAATGTTTACTTTTGCGACTTATTGACTTAGCAATTTCTCTTTAGTTCTAAGGGGCTCCAAAATTTTGAAATGGTAGTCTTTTTTGGAGGGTGTTGTAAAGACTGCAACAAATGGCGATTCACTGGACGAACTCAGAGTCTCTGCTGATGGTTAGTCTTTGCGGGGGGAGGGAGGGGCTTATGCTGACTGTCCCTTTTACCTTGTGGTTGCCATTTCCTAGCCTTCGGCATCTAGCTGGGTTGCTCAACCTGTTGGCCTGGTTGGGCGCCATTCAAACAAATTCTTTCTTCAGGTCTCCAGACTGGAAGGGTTGGAGAACTCCAGGCGGCCACAGGGTCTGGTATGATTATTTTGTCCTCATCGTGTTGCTCCGCTGCCAGCGAACCTCCCGGTCCCGGCGGAGTCACTGCCTAGGAATCGTGAACGTTGCTCCGCTGCCAGCGAGCCTGGTCAGTACCCCGGCGGAGTCGTTTCATCACCTCTCTGCGCAGGAAGCCTTTCTCAATCCTTTACCCTTATTTGTGTGCTATTGCACTTATTTTGAATGTGCCTGAGGCACTTATTTAGATGTGCTTATGGCACTTATTTGAGATGGCCATTTGGCCTGGGCGGATGAGGGATCCCGACTTATTTTGCTTGCAGAGAGGTTGTTCCTGGTCTGGTATGAGGACTTTGGTTTTTCCCAGACGCCCTATCGTAGCTTAGAGTATCTCTCTTCCCTTCTGGTCCGGTTACCATTTACACTGCATTTTCTTTTGTGGACACCCTCTCAGACTGGAGAGGTAAGTTCCCCTGCTTGACGACTTGCGCTTGGTAATGTGCTACCTCTAGGTGTAGAGGGCAAGCAACTTTCGCCGCCTTTGAGTTTATCGGGAAAGGCTTTCCATCAGCGGAGAGCCTGCTGCAGTATGCCTATCTGCGCAGCTCTAACAAATCCTTCCTTAGGTTTTTATTCTATTTTATTTTATATATATATATATATATATTTTTTTTATTTTTTTTTTTTTATTTTTTTTTTTTTTTTATTTTTAAAACAAAAGACAAGGAACTATGGTACAAAACCAGACAGCCCTCGAAGGGCTGTTAAGTGAAATAGTGTTTGAGGTCATGCCCGTTTACCGGGAGGACCTCGACTCGTCCATCAAGGGTTTGTAATCTGAATGTGTGTGATCCTATCTTTTCATTAATTTGGAACGGGCCTGTCCAAAGTGCTTGGAACTTAGCATGCTTCCCCTTTTCCTCATGGGCTTTATCCCACTTAAGGACCAGGTCTCCTACTTCAAAAATTTTATTTCCCGCAGACTTTTTATCAAACCATCTTTTGATTCGGCTCTGATGGATGGCAAACTTTTCCCGGGTCTTTTGCCTTTCTTCCTCCAATTTCAGCAAGGTGTCGATTCGGTTCTGCAAGGTGGGACACGGGGTACCATGACATTCTTGGGACAGCTGGAGGGCCGGGAGAGATAGATGAGAAGGTAGAACAGCTTCTTTTCCATACACGAGGAAAAATGGGGAGGTGCCTAAAGAGGACTTTGGAGTAATACGGTCAGCCCACAGTGCATTATGAAGGGCATTGTGCCAGTTACACTGGTGGGATAGAAGGGTCTTCTTAATAATCCGGATGAGGTTCTTGTTAGTGGACTCAGCTAATCCATTTCCCTGGGGATAGTAGTTTGCAGAATGTTTCAAAATAATTCCATTTTCCAGCGCAAAATCATATAACTTAAAAGATGAGAAATAAGTCGCATTATCAAAAACTAAAGAAGTCGGAATGCCAAACCTGGTCATGATGGAATGCGTGAGGAATTCTATTACCTCTTGATCGTTGATTCGGCGTAACGGTGTTGCCTCGACCCACCTGGTGAAGTAATCAGTGGCCGTAAGGATATACCGATGTTGTTTAGAAGAGTGAGGTAGGATTTCCCCAATTACGTCCAAACCCCATTGTTGGAAAGGTTCCTCTACTGCTACTGAGAGTAGTGGTGCGGCTGGCCGTGCTTCTCGGTTGGCGAACTTCTGGCACTGAATGCATTTCCGAACATATGCATGCGCGTCTCTGAAAAGAGTAGGCCAATAATATCCTACACGCATTATATTATGGGCAGTGGTATCTCCGGAAAAATGACCTCCAGCGGGTCCGTCATGTAACTCAGTTAAGATTTTATGTGCTTCGTCAGTTTCCAAGCAGCGTAACAGGACCCCATCGTGGTGTTTCTTGAATAACTTACCTTGGACCAGTTGGTGAGATGCGGCTTTTAATCTTATTGCGCGCTTCTGTCGGGCAGTAAGAGCAGGGTCCATCGTGCCTTGGGCCAGATATCTTGAAATATCAGAATACCAAGAAGGGCTATTTTGCTGAGGCACATGGTCGCTCTGATACATGTCGATCTCTTGTTCCCAACATTCTTCTTCCATCTCACGAGTACTTGCAGCCTCTGCGGCCATTTGACATAAGCCCTGTCCTTTAATGGTATGTGCTGGTTTGAACTCTAAATCGTATTCTTGTAAACATGCCATCCAGTTGCCCCGCCTTTCGCCTAGTTCTTGCTGTACGAAGAGTGAACGGACTGCTGGGTGCGGTACAAAAACCGTGACGTGACTTTTCAAGATGTAGGGCCTAAAATGTTTTATGGCCTTGTAAACCGCATAGGCTTGCTTGTCAATTTCCGGATAGTTTAATTCAGCTCCTTGTAGACCGGTGCTCATAAAAGAAATGGGCCGTTCATCGTTGTTATTATCTTTCTGCGTGAGGACGGCCGCAAGCGAGGAGTCTGAAGCGAAAGTGTATAGGATGAAACCTTTATCAAAATCTGGACTTTGGAGGGAAGGAGTTTCAGCTATAGCCCTTTTGATTTTGTCGAAGGCCTCTTTCTCTGAGGGATTCCATTTGAATGCAGCATTCTTTTTAATCATTCCCTGCAGTGGCCTGACAATTTGCGCGAAATATGAAATGAATTTACGGACAAAATTAATCTTCCCCAGGAAGGATTGCATTGCTTTCTTGTTGTTTGGGGGCGGAATCTGAGCGATGGCTTTAGCCCGTTCCGGATCAACCACAATGCCCTGTTTAGTGATAATGTGGCCTAGCAAATTTCCCTCTGCCACAGCAAAAACGCTCCTTTTAGGATTGAGCGATATTCCATACCTCCTGCATCTCTCGAAGATTTGCTTAAGGTGGCGTAAATGATCGCCCCTGCGTTTTGAAAATACAGTAACATCGTCCAAATAAACCACCACGCTCTGCCCTATTAGACCGCGGAAGGCTATGTCCATAGCTCGTTGGAAGGTGGCTTCTGCATTGATCAATCCAAAGGGCATGCGTCTGAAAGCGAAGGTTCCCCATTTTGTCCGGAATGTGGTTTTCAATCTGTCCAGTTCAGCTACCAGCACTTGGTTATAGCCGGAGAAGCCGTCCAATAGGGAGAACATCTCAGATCCAGACACAGCTTGTAATATCTGTTCCATGGGGGGCATCGGGTAGTTGTCTTTGTTTGAGGACCGATTCAGATTGCGGAAATCTACACACAAGCGAATCTCACCAGACTTCTTTCGCACAGGTACCAGATTCGACACCCACGTGGAGTGACGAACTTTGAAAATGATGCGAGCATCTAAGAGCTTCTTAAGTTCTTTTAGAATCATTGGCTCCAAAGCTGGATGTATTTTTCTGAGTTTCTGTTGGAAGGGTTTAACGACTTCCCTCATGGGTATTACATGTTGAATGATACGAGTATCGTATGTACGTAGATCTTCATATGTCCAGGCAAATACATCACGATACTTCCGGAATAACTGGGTGAAAGCCAGTGCCTCTTCATCACTGCAGTCCTTGCCAAGGTTAACGAACTTAGGGTTTTCATCTGACCCCAAGTTGACTTGCCGATGTGCCAATATGGAACTTTGCACTTTGGTGTTCGGAGGCCTGCGGAATCGGTTTTGCAGATCAAACATCTTTTCTAGTGATACCACCCCCTTGGGCATAATGTTCTCTTTGTGTTCATTATTCCTTTTCTGTAACATACTCTCATGTTCTTCCTCATCGATTACCGCGTCCTTGAATACTTCAGTATTGCACATAAAGTCCAAAATCTGTTGATCATCGTTAAAAACGCGTAAATTAGAAATATTGTCTGGCACAGAGGGCCTATATATAATTTCAATAGAAAAGCCGTCCCTCAAAGGGGTGAATCTAGCAGCAGCGTTGGCCAGAGTATCTGTTGCTGCGTTGTGCATCCTAAGGACAGATTTAATTCCAAATGCATCAAAACCAGAAATCAAACGCCATACCTCTTGTTGATACGCCTTTAAATGTGGAGATAAACAGTGAATAGTGTTGCGTACCTGGCGGGTGATGATCTCGGAATCTCCAATGACCTGCAAACATTTTACCTTCAAGTCCAGTGCATTTTTAAGTCCGAGGATTAATGCCTCGTACTCAGCAGAGTTGTTGGTGCACTGGAACTCTAGCCGACATGAGATCAAGTATTTATTCTTGTGCGGGTCAAGCAATATGCAACCAGCACCAGCTCCGTCATTAGTCTTGGATCCATCATAATACAAGGTCCATAGGTCACTTTCTGGCTCCTTCAGGGCACTAGGTTGTGAAGGGGTCTCTGCTGGTGGTAAGTCAGGAATTACTTGCTCTTCAGTGACAAAGGCTACTTCATATTGAACCTCGGGGCCTATAGGAGACTGGGGGGGTTGGTAGCATCCAAATATTTCTTCCAGAAAACACATGCTGAGCTCTTCTTGTGCAAAGCTGATGGGTTCATTAACGGCATCCAGATCAGTGACGGTGTGTTTCATATAGGGTTCACTCTCTACTCTGATCTGATTATTCCGCCCCTTGTAAGGAAGCCACAAGTGGGACCAATCGGTGGCGAAGTAGCCTTGTAATTTGCTGGACCAATCTCTACTGAGCAATAGGCCATATGCTTCCGGGATATCGACAACCACAATGTCAATGCACTGATGGACCCTAGAGTCTGATGACAAGCGGATGATGACATTGTTCAATTCCCCTATGGCAGGTACTTGTGATCTATCGAGTTGTATGATTTTTGCATCAGTCTTCTCCGGGCGAATGTTAAGTTTCTTACAGACGGATAAAGGCATGACGTTTGTAGAGGCACCGGAGTCGACCAGACAGTTGTGGACATTGAAGTTGAAAATCTCGAAGGACAAAAGGAAAGGGGGCGTGGATCCTCTAGAGTTTGTATTGATGGCGTTTACTATGGATTGTACATCTGGTCCGGCTTGCGCAGACGTGTTGCTCACAGTCTTCGTAGCTGAAGTATTTGCGAAAGCCTTAAGAATGAGCTCCTTTTGATTAGTAATGCGGGCCAACTCATAGAGAGAAATGTTTGCTCTTGTTTTCTTCATATCTTCAACAATGTTATAGCTGGGATCTCGTTGAGGGCTAGGCTCGGCGGAAGTCTTAGAGGATTCTGTCGGAAGTTTGCTCTTTTGACTCGCTCGGGTAGTGTTGTTTGGAAGTTTTTCCGGGACAGATTGTTTTCCGTTCCCTGGGGGTAGGATTTTCCTTAGGAAATCCCTTTTCTTGTCTTCATAAGACTGTTCGGGAACAGGTCCTTTGCTTCTGAGGCTATAATTCCGCACGGGCTGATCCTTGGGAGCATCTGCCATGTAAATATCAATAGGGGTATGGTTTTCTCCACCTCGAATTATGTCAAAAGCAAGGATAGAGGATCCTGGTTCTTCATTTGAGGGCGGATCTTCATCGTGGTCTGAAAACTCATCCTCCGTCACATCCCCTGGAGTTTGATCATCTAAAAGCTGATTAACTACTGCTGTCATGCTGCCAATCCATTGAGGGCATGTTTTCTCGGAATGGGCAGCTTGGTGGAAAGAACATAAATTATCTTTCCCTATCTCTTCCACATTGAGAGCAGTATTTGTGTTGGATGGAGGTCTGTTAGTATTGAGATTACTTTTTCTGAAAAAAGGTTTTGGTGGTCTACTACTAGTCGTGGCTTCTGCGCCCTTTCTCCTGAGGTCAGTGACTTCATTTGTTAAATGCTTGAGCGTTTTGGCCATGCTTTCAAAGTCAAAAGCATCTCTATCCCTATCAGTAGTCTTAGGAGTGGAGGACTGACCTCTTTTTGTGTTAGGCTTGTGATCATCTCTCCCTTCATGATCGATGGCTTCTATCGAAAGCATGTCTTTTTCCACAGCGAGAGCAGCCTCATAATTAGCCGTAAGGTTAGCGCGGGCTTCACGTTTCACGAAAACTGCAATATCTCTAGGTAGGGCTTTGGTGTAGTAGTCAATAGTGATTGAGTCATCCAACGCTAAGTTTGGAGGAAATTTCTGCAGTATGGTAGCAAAGCGTTGGTTGAAGTCCTTAACCTTTTCCTTTTTGTGACACTTGATGGTGCTCAGTTCAGTTAGAAGCATGGAAGGAGTTTTATCTTCTGAAAACTTATGTAGGAAAATGCGACGGAATTGTTCCCATGAAGTGATGGAGGCACTGGGGAGAGATCGGTACCAAGTGGCTGCCTTGTTTTCGAGGGTATGGGGAAACAGTCGACATGCGACATCATCGAACTGGACTCTCATGATTTGCAGCGACAAATAGAAGCTGCTGATATGATCTTCAGCTAAGGTGCCCTTCTCAGGGTCGAACTTAGGGAGATGTTTCTCTGGATGTCTAGGCAGATCCTGGATCGGGCCTAAAAGGTTTAACGGGGATTGAGCCATCCAGGCCAGGGGTTGCACTCTTCTCGCTCGCTGGTGTTGCCTAAACTGATGTTCAGATTCACCTTCCGAACCTGAGACCGATGCTTCTGACTCGTGACGGGAGTGTTCGTCTTGGTGTCTCCCACGGTGTAGAAAATCTCTAAGATATCCCAAGTTGTTTACAGGAGGCCTTACTGGGTTTGGGTGGCGGTTGCGAGCTTGGTTTCCTTGGCCTCGGCCTCTATCTCCTCTACCTCCGGCCCCTCGGCCTCTATTCCTATCTCCTTCATTTCTACGAGCTCTATTTCCCCCATCTATGTTTCCTCGGCCTCTGCCTGCCTCACCATCCCCGGGTGGGGGGTGTGCCTGGTTGTTGTTTTGTCGAGTCTGGTTAGGTTGGGAGTCAGGGAAAGGCTCGGTGTCAGCAAACTCTTCGCCCTCTTGGAGGATGGGATCATTTTCTTCAACGGCATTTGCGAGGTCTTCCAACATGAGATTTACGAGCTCGGGTATAGTACTAGCGATGGCACCGTTACGGGTGATGTTCTCGGGCGGAGTTCTAGTATGGGCGAGGTATTCCATGATTGGAGTGAACCGTAAATGGTTGACAAGATCTCGGGCAGCTGGGCGTAAGGCTCTCAGCTGCTCCCTAGTGATTTCATAATATCGAAGCTCCCTCCCTGGAATATCTTCTGGAAGGGGAGGGTTAGTTTCATTGTTTATGATCACATGATACAGAATACAAGATTGATATGTTAAACACGAATCAAACACTATGCGTAGCAAGATTATAGATAAAGCACGTACACCTCAAGAGATGTCATTAGCAACACATCTTTTGTGGGGTAATGCTTGTACGGTAGTCTGATCACAAAAGAAATAGTTCTTTATGATAAGATACCTCTCCACTTCCTGAGAGATGAAACGAAATGTTAACAAAATAGTTCATTAACATTCATTAATAGAACAGATAATAAAATGAACATCATTGATACAACACGGATAGCCATGACGCATAAACGATGACATGAATAGTGCAGCTTCATTAATCATAGGATATTCTGAAACTGTACAAGAAATACGCAAAGTGTTCATACAACAAAACACATCATAACCATAGGGTATTTTAACAAGACTCTATATTCATATGCTCAAGTGTAGAATCTTTCAATACAATTGCATGTAGCTCTTGAGTTTTCCCAAAAAAGAAAAGCCCCATTACAAGTTCCCGAAGGAAGTATTTATAATGCCAAAACTGTCCGTTGGGTTCCCTTGACTGTTCTCCTCCTTGACCGTTGGGTTACCTTGCGACCCACTCATTCTGCGACCTGGGTAGGTGATGCGACCTGCGACCTAGGTAGGAGACGCGACCTGCGACCTAGGTAGGAGATGTGACCTGCGACCTGTCCTGTTGGTGCGACTTGCGACCTGGCTTTACTTGTTGCTCAGGACTTGCTGCTGCCAGGCCGTGAAATATTAAGGTCAGGGACGACAATCTGTTACTCCTTCAGGAAATCCTGCCATGTCCTGTATTCTGCTGCTATGGGGGCAACCAGAGGTACCTCCTCCTTCAGCCTATGCACACATTCCAAAGTGTTTGGTACTAAAGTCTCTCTTTTCTGTCCGATCTGATTTGAAAGCGATGCAAGCTTGGTATAAATCCGCACTGGAGTGGCGATGAATTTACTAAGATGCTCTTGAGATGCCGAGGGTTCTGGATCAGCTGCGGCTTGCTTGATAGGTTGCAAAAACGATTGGATGTCCTGGTCTACTTGTTCCCAGGCTTTCTCTTCTTCTAATGCCCCAAGTGATGGAATGTGATGCAACGTATGCATTGAGTCGATACCACTAATCAGGTGGTTGTACAAGGACATTACTTTGTCCAGGTCTTTGGACAATTTGTCTCCAGATTGCATTGCCATGCGGAGTTGAACCTTTGCATCCTGCGTGTGAATCCAGTCCCTCTTAGGAAAATTTTCAGGTGCCTGAGGGTGCTGTATTATCCAACCCATCATCCGGTCTAAAGCCTGTGAAGCCTCTCTAAGCTGCTCTTGTCTTTGCCTGGTTTCCGTTCGTGCTCTTGCCAGAGGAGCGACTGTTTGTTTAATGGTGAACATTTCACCATATACCTGTCTCATAGTCACTTCCAACACCTCACACTCCTTGAAAATGGCAAGCGAGACTTCATTTGCTGGTAGAGCTTGGTTTCGAAGTTGCTGGACTTCTGCTTGCAGTTCTGCTTTCTCCTGCCCTGCTATCTTTTCGCGTTGCTCAGCTGCGTGCAGTCTGTTTTGTAGAGATACTATTTCTCTACTCATTCGGGTTACATTCTCTTCCGTAGCTACAGCGAAGGCGGTACCTGCTGATGCTATCATTACCAGATTAGTCCTGGTATCCAAAACTATATCCTTGCCTGTTGACACTGCGGATGAGGTAGAGGGACTTTGTGCCAGTGACCTCCTCTTCTCTTGCCATATTTTGAATGAAAACTGATCAAATGTGAGCCTATTCAAGTCAAACACATCTTCTTCCTGTACATGGGGCGATCTGACATCAGAGAGTTTTGTACGGCCCAGAGGTATATCGAGAGGGGTTACCTCAAGGTCGTCCAGCATGTCATCCTCCCTTTCCTCTGTGTTCTTTTCTTCTTCTTCCTTCCTCC
>JAXQQM020084022.1:0-20940 GCA_034641835.2 Pinus albicaulis | reverse complement strand
GGTTCAAATAGAAATTAAGGTACATCACACCAAAATCAAAGGAATTTCATGCACAACACTGTTATTCCTTTGATAGTCATGTGGTCTTGATGATGGTGAAATGTCACCATTCAGGGCCACTTAGCATGCTTGGTTAGGATGATTCTCCACCTATTACTGTCAAGGACAGATAGATTTGAGCCACCTTGAGGATTAAGTGCATCCCACAAAGGAATCTCACCTCCACTCTTGAGTCACTATCAATCTTGGGCCAAGAGAAGGAGAAGAAATTCAAAAAATGTCTATATAGATCGGCCTTTGGAAGAAGAAATGGAGACACATTGTTATGCTAGCCAAATTACTGCATAGAAAACCAGCTTGCATAGTCCAGCAGTAGAGTCATTGGAAGGACTCATATGTTGGCCAACCAACATCTCAGTTCAAGAGAGAGAGGTCCACCATTTGATATTGATCTGCCATCTTTTGAGAGAGGAAAGAGATGTTTGTAGGAAATCAAGGGAAGCAGAACTCCTTGTTTTAGGTATTTGAGCTCCATAGCTCAAAGGGCCCTCTTTAAGTGTTTAGCATTGTATCTTTTATCACCACCATCACCTAATAAAGGGATAATTCTCCACCTGTGTTATTAGGTTGTTTGCTCCATCGAGCTTTTGTATTTTGCATCTTGTGTAACTTTATTTTGTTCTAAGTGTTGTATGCTTATTTTCCCCTCAAAATTAGTTTACATTATGATTAAATATGTTCCACTAATAGTAGATAATCATTTTTCTTTGTGACCTTGTGAAGGTAGCAGGCATCTTTCTAAATAAGTGTATTTGATACACCCGTGCTTCAAAGACACTACCAAAGGAATGGTGGCTCCACTGCATTATTTATTTTGAGTTAATGGTTGTTTTGCAAGTCCTTATTCCTGCTTATTTTGCTGCAAACTACCCTTACATTCTCTTTGCATATCTCATCACGCTCAGTAAAAATTTTACATAGCAGAGAGGGAAATTTTTCTTCATTTTACTCGACAATGTGCCTTGTGCTCTGACAGACGCAGACTCCACGCCTGTGGGAAGATAACTCATGTGGAAAACCAAAAAGCAAACAATTTGCCACTTTTTTTCATTTGTAAGGTGATTAGAAACCTCTAATAATTTTCCATCACTTTTTTGTTGTATTTCACTACTATTAGGACAATTAAGTGTTATTCTTAACCTTGAATTAGCTTAGCAACTAGGTAGCTTTAATTTTAGTATTTTATTTTGAAAATTACACATAGTTTAAGTAGGCAGAAATTAATTGGCCTTAAATCCATGCATGTTTTCCAAAAAAGTAATTTGTTAATAATTATACAAAACACGTATCTTAATTAGTGAAAATTAAGTGGCCCATGATATTCACACATCTTTTACTAATTCAAATTTTCTCAATTTTTGCATTAGATTAGTTCAATTTTGCATTAAGATTTGGGACTAGGATCACAATTTCAACAAAGAAAGAAAGTACTCTTTGCCACCCTTTCACATCTCGATGAGCAAGGGTACTTATATGCAAGATTTCCTAAGACAAGTTGAGCTACCTTCTCCGTATTGTGAAAACATAGTCTAACTAGTCAAGGTGTAAGCGACCCATAATATGCACATCATTTAAATTTATTACAAGGAACAATCACACATAGGGTAATTAGAAAAGGATTGTAAAAAATCATTGCATATCCACATCTCATAACACTTGTGATTGTTCACACCAAAGCACACACAAAGCATCGGTAAGAATTGGACCATAAGGTACCCAGTGTTTTGGGACCTTCGTTCTCTTGTGACATTTGTTTCTCCAAAACACACCCTAAAGAAAAATTGAGATGCTATAAAAATAATAATTAATTGAACTTGCTAAATTCTCCCCATAGGGGTCACAAAATAAATTATAGTCCAAGTTAGGACCATCGGGGGTAGGAATCTAGTAAGTTGTTGTGGTCATAATACATTTTGAAACATAGATGTTGACATTTTATGGATCTTCAAAGCCATCTATTCTCCCATGGAACAAATACCCAAGCATTACAGAGACCTGTTTCAGAGGGGGTTAAGATTAGGCCCAGTGCGTGTGGTACTCTTTGGGGCTACCTGAACCATCTAGTGCTTGGTACTGGTAACCGAATACAAGGAAGCTCAAGACTTTAATGATCACGTGGGACGACGATACATTAGTGGCCAAAGGCTAGGGCAGCCTTCCCTATAGGTGACGGTGTAGGCAACACTCGATCCTCATACCATTACCTTAGTTGATTCTTCTATTGTTAGAAGGCGTCACTAGTTCTTTCAGATGTTGGCCCCAGTTCCCATCAGAAGATATCTTTGCAAGGCTCAATTACATTGAGAGTGTAAGGAAGATTAGGTCTATATAGGATTTTTGTATCATACGCAAAACAAACAAAAATCTCATTTTTTGTTGGATTGATCACATAGTATAAAGTTAAAGAGAAAAATCACTTTTTCATTTTTTTGCTTTGTTTTATGCATTTGATTATATTTTTTCTTTGATATAAATCATCCCGCCTCCCAAATCACAAAAATATCACACTAATTGACATCATAAGGGACCCAACGGGACCCCGTCGATCTAGGAATTTCTTAAACCTCCCCCCATTGAAGGGAGGAGTGTCACGCATCCCACCATTTAGGCACAGAGGACGTCACGTTTCCATCGTTATCAGAATATCCTTTATCGGGGCATATTTGATTGGAAACATCCAAGGGGAACCAACTACAACACCAGTGGAAACCCCAACAGGGTCACCACACTCAGCTCCTCCTACGACCCCTCGAGTTCAAAGGTTAGCTACCCCTTTGAGGAGTCAACAGAATATCCATCAAGGTACACCATAGGGTAACATTCCCCGGGCACCTCCCCTGAACCATCACATTCAAATACCTATTTCTCAACAGAGTACGATGGTGATAAACTCGCAGTTACCCTTCTTAGCATATTTAAATATTCCAGATCTAACGATGTTAAAAAAATGACCCCATTGCACATGGCCTTAATTGCCCCCCATACCCACGAAGCTCCCTTCTGATATACCAAAATTTTAAGGAAAGCAAGTGAAAGACCCCATAAATCATATAATGAATTTGCACTTGTGGTGTTCGTTGAATAGCATCATTGATGATACCATTCGACTAAGACTATTTCAATGCACCCTCACATAGCCTGTGGTGAAATGGTATGTCGAGCAGTCGTCTGCATCGCACGAAAAGTTAGTGCCCTCGCTACTGCATTCCTCACATATTTCCAACTCCCCATTCATCATGACTCAGGAATGGAACTTCTAACACATTTCATACAAACAACAGTCATTCATATATTAGACCATCCCCATGAGTGGCGGAGATGTCATAGTTTGTGCAAATCCAAACTCGACAACACAGTTCTGCTGGACCTATTTTTGAAAACTCTCACTGTAGAGATTGCAAAAGACGTTGCCACACAAAAACCTACCTCAAAGGAAGATTCCATTAATAAATCACAACAACTTGAACTCATTTACACCCAATGAGGATATATTTATAATGTCCTGCCAAATGCCCCACACCTGCAAACTTATAGAGAGTTACTAGGTGCGTCCAATACCGTTGACGGTTTGATAGGGTCCTTAGCCCAAGGTCAACCAAGCAGCATTTATTAGTACCTAGGATACTCTTATGATTCTACTTAGAACTTATCACAACATGTGTACCACCAAATTCATCCAACACCTCTGTAGAACTTGACGAATAGGGTGATGCCATATCATCAACATCCAGGAGGTTCATATCCTCCCCTGTAGGGGAACTAGTACTCAACTAGGAATTTTGATACAAGAGGGTCACCCGAGCAACCATAAACCAATCAAGGAAATGGGAACAAATACTCCCCTTTTCCTGCACAAAATATACCAATGACACAAAAAAATATTATGATCATAAGAATAGAAATAATCCTCCAAACCTTGCAAATAAGAAGCCAAGGAACTAGAAAAATGGATATCCTCAATAGGGGGGCGGTAATCAAACACCCTCGTGGTCTCGGGCTGGGGAAACCCCAACCGAAATCAAAACCAGGAGCCAAGTAATAACTCCCAAAGGAAAAAAAAGAGACCTAGTCTAAGGAAAAATCACTCTTGTGCCATATTTCGTGAGTATGGAAATTACACTCACCACTGTCCCAAACTCCCTGATTTTAAAAAATTCAGGCTAATCGAGGACAAGGGGGGCCTATCCAATAGCTTGTAGTAATGCAGGAACCTTTCTCACACCTAGGAGTGGTTAATACCTAGCAACAAAAACCACTCCAAAATGAGACCAGAGGGAACAACCATGAAATCTACATGGATGGATAATAATTTTTCTTCCAAACACGGGATAGGAACTAAGAAACTCCCCTAGATACCAATCCATTAGGTACAAGTATGAGCGCACCTGTTGCACCGTTAACTATCTCCAAAGTACCCATTAAGCCCCTTCCAAGAATGGTAAAAGGACCAACCAGGCGTGCAATACATCATTCCAAAGTTGCTCATATTTATAGTATAGTGGATGACTTGGCTCAATCTCCAGTATCCATGTCAGCATTGGAAGTCTTGCAATCATGCCCAACACACCAAAAGGCCTTACTTTTTGCCTTAGGCACGATCGACCCTTCTGATTCTCGCTTAATGGTTTTTGACCTATACAAGGCAAGCCCTAGGCTTCCTTATCTAGGCACTTTCCAAATACCATTTTCAACTCAGAATATCACCATACATAGATGCATTATGGATGAAGGAGAATCCACATGCATCATGTCCAAATCATTTTGGAAAAATTTAGGATCACCGTAATTGAAACCATCTGACATCATGCTTAGAGCGTACGATGGGTGCCCATAAGCCCCAGTAGGTCTTTATCAAAATTTCTCAGTGAACCTTGCTAGAAAAATAGTCCTTATAGACATTGAAGTCTTATACCCACAACTAGACTACAACATACTCCTCGAGCAGAGTTATATGTACGTTATGACTGCGATCACATCCTCTATTTTTATGGTGATGATGTTCCCTCACAACGATCACATCATCAACATCGACCATCTCACATACTATGAAAAGAAACCCATGACCACTCTAGATGTTCATGGTAGTGTTCGACACAAGGGCGGAAAAAATACACTTTATTTAGTAGGGAGGCTTCTTACCTACATACAAGTCACCGGTCGAAGTGGTTTGTCAAACGTTAGTAGAACAAGTTCAACATGTAATAAGCTAATTTAAATGGAAATATAGCATGCTACAGAAACAATGAAAAAAAAACAAAACAAAATGCACAAGAAACACACTCAATAGAGAAAACACACTATAACTCAACAATGGAGAGATGTCTCCCTTTATTAGGTGCTAGTAGTAGTATAAGATAGAATGCTAAATCTCTTGTAGTGGATCCTTTGAGTTACGAAGTTACAATATCCAAGACAAGAGGGTATATTCCCCTCAAGTTATCATCAATCCTCTCTTCCCTCTCAAAGGATGGTAGATCAATGAACATGTGGTGAACTCTTCTCTCTTGGATTGAGGTGTTGGATGGCCAACAACTGAATCCTTCCAATCCTCTTGTTGTTGGACAACACAAGTTTATTTTCTAAGGAAAAATTTGGCCAGCATAACAATATGTCTCATATTTCTCTTCCCATGGTTGGATTTTATAGACCATTTTCAAATTTTCCCTCCCTCTCTTGGTCCAAGATGGATGGTGACACAAGAGTGGGGGTATGATTCTTTTGTGTGTTGCACTAAAGCCTCAAGGTGGCTCAAAGCCGACGGTACTTGGTTAGGTTGAGTGAGAATATTTTTCTACAAGTGTGTTAAGTGGTCCCAAATGGTGACATTCTGCATCCCTATGACCACACAAAAATTGAAGGGATAGTCGTGCAGTGCGTAGCTATCAAAGGAAAATCCGCAATGTGCACTCAGAGCCAGTGCTTCCTATGCGCGGTCCAAAAATTTTGCCTTCTAACCTTAGGAAAAAATAATTTTTTAGCTCCTCTAATGTATTTACTCCTTGTAAATATTCATATGTACCTTCCTCTTGACAATTTTTAGTGTCTTCTTCCTGTATGATTTTCCAGTGTTAACAATGTTGTACTACCTGTTAGCACTCCACTAGTTCTCTGAAGGCTAAAAAGGAGACCAACAAAGATAACCACAGACCAATTTGACCTAGTAGATAGCCCTACTAGGCTAAGAGGGCTCTCTCTCAATGATATCACAGCCAAGGAATAACTGTGACATGAAAGATATTAAGCTAGATATGTTTAGATCAGGGTCAGGTTGATTTGATGGTTGTGTGTTGGATGGTGACCTAGGTCTAGGAAGACTAGGTTTGGGCTCTGAAAATCATATTTACAAAGATGTAATGGGGAAAGATAGGCACATAATTTAGCACTTTATATATATATTTTTGTATAGGGTAGATTTATAAGGTTTCAAAATGAGCATGAATCTCATGAATTCGTTTATATTAGAAGAATATGAACAAAAATGTGAAAGCTTCTCCAAAATAGAGCATCAAAATCAATGAATTATGTTTATCATCTTAGAAAAAAAACACATGTAGCATGGAAATGGAAATGGAAGGTAAAATACATTCAAACATATGATCAAAGAAGGAAAAACACTGTTAAAGCACATACCACATGAATCCCACCACAATAGATGCAAATTATGTCTATCATTTCTTGCCAAATTCACAAATACACTAGTGTCCCAGGCTCAATTCCATAACATCCAACCTTTGAAACTGATTACAAATTACCTCATATAGCCACTAAGGTCAAAATACTCCCTTTAAGGTCTAATTTCCAACAAGAAAAGGCAAATACATGCACCTATCCAAAGTGATCTGCTACACACTAGGGAGGTTACTCAACCAATTCCTCCTTTTCCTAACCATCATGAGACATTTCCTCAAAGCATTAAATGGAGGATAAGACACCTAATCAAATATATATTACCCATTTACATTTTATTTTTACCATTTACATTCATCTGCTATTACCCTTTGACTTTTACAAAATTCAAACTGAAAATTGCAAAAATTTACACAGCGAAAATTCATGAAAATTATCAGAAAATTGCAATAGCAAAACGAATTGTTTGAGGCCATTTTTCAGTGCCTTTCTAAAGTCAAAATTGAAATATGAGACCTATTCTAGAAATATGGGAGAGTCTAGATGTCATTTGAGTATTTTTTCATCCAAAATGGCCCATATTTTATTGTGATATGGCCATTTTCCCAAGGTGTCTCCCTCTGTGCAGCAAAAGTCAAAAAGAGGGGTAGAATGTTGATTTTTGACCTCTTTTCTTCATTTTTCTCAAAATTTGAGCCTTGAATCAAAAAACTGGGAAAATGGGTTTTATAGGAGGCCATTATCTTTCTAGAAATATCAACCATTTTCCATTTAGAGGCCTAAGGAAGAAGCATAGCATGAGCTCGCTACGCTTCTGGACCTAGTAAAATTTATGAATTTTGCAAAAATACACCAAATTTCACCAACACACAAAAAATGCTCCAAATATTCTCAAAATTGGTCCAGAAGTGCCAAATGAGGTATGTTATGATACCATGGAGGCATAAACAAGTAATTCCAACTTACCCTTCTCCTCATGCCTGATTAGGGTTTCCTTTAGCTTGGCTTGTAGTTGTTTGACCTTGACATTACAACTTTGATTTAGGGCGTAGTAATGGTCAGCCATGTGCTTATGAATATTTTTATCCCTGTTGGCCTTATCAAGGAGCTTCTATAAGTGGATGTTGACTTTCTCAAGCCAAAACTCTCTGTTCTCATCGATCTCATTAGCAATCTTGTCTTCAAAACTGAGCTCTTCATCTATAGGGTTTTTCTATTTTTCCTTCTGCAATGCTCTTTTGATACCCATGGTTCTTGGTCTCTTTCTTCTTACCTTCTCTTCAATTTCATCACGCTCATCTATGTCAGCCACTTCTTTGCCTTTCACATAAGTCTTTCTTGCCTCAAACTGAATTTTATCCAAGGACAGTTGTTTTTCCTTCGGCTTCTGGTTTTGCTTGCTCTAAGAAGGAAATGATGAATTTTTCCCTTGCCAAGTTGTCTTGGAGCTCTTTGATATGTTAAACCTTGTCTTTGATAACCCTCTCTAGTTTTTTAGGCTCATCATGAGCCTCCAAGTCTACTAGGTCAAACTCATGCTCTTCCTCATCTTGGATGGATGTTTCATGTTGTACTAATGTTCCCTACTCTACTAGTGTAGGTTTTGCCCCTTCCTCAATTTGAGGAGTAAATACAAGCCATGTGCCTCTCTGATATGTATGAGTGACCTCAGGCCTAAGTCTCTTTGTCACTAATTCTTTTGGTGGTTGATTTTCCACTTTGCTTGATGAACCAACCTCCTGCATGGTAGGTGACATGGTTTGATGCTGACTTGGTGTAGTATTTTGCAAAGATTCCTCAATGAAGGAATCCCATGTCACGTTCTTTTCTTCCAACTGATGGAGAATTATGACCTTCACCAAACTATGATGGAAGAGACTAGGATAATGCTCTTGGTTTTTCACTTGCACCTTTTCAAACATTTTAATCACACTCCTATACAAGAAATTGAAAAAATTGAGAGACTTAATAGTTGTGGAGTGCATGAGTGGTCTAATGTGGTATTGATACAATCTTGAAAACCTACGCTCACATTTGAAAATTTTCATGACAAGCTTCATCAATGGTGCATATCTCTCCAACAAATATCTGAATGGGAAAACATGTGAATGAGATACTTTTTACTGTGATTTCAAGTAGGGTTTGTACTCCTCAAGGTTTAGATTCATCCCTTTGAACAAATACTCACCATGATTTCATATTCCTGTAGCATGAGATATAACATCTACTGAAAATATGAAATCAACCCCTGCAATGGTAGCCATTTCTCCTTTCAAGGTTGTGGCAAACATATCTGTGAGATGCTCATGAAAACCTAATGGAGACACTAAATTGAATGAAATCATGATGGTGATGATTGGAATGATGAATGATGATACACTCAGCTGAGTGATGACAGGGACCAGCATGTGAAAATTTTGGAAGGAGTGGAAATAGTCCTAGACCTAATACCAAGTGACCAAATTTTTAGTTGAAAACCTAATGAGATGACAAAAAAATTGACTATGAGACCCTAACAAGACATGATAAGAGCCCTTTGATCATTCGTGACAGGTTGTATAGATTGACGCTAACATTGGCTCCAGCTAGGGATGAAAGCTCCTTGGAGGTGTTAAGAACACCATAGACCAAGTAGCCTAACCATTGGGCATGGATTTAAAAGCTAAAAACCAAATTGAATACTGAAAACTTGACATGATAAACCGAAATTCTGATTTAGACAACTTATTTATGTACATAACTACTCTAATCTGTTGCAAAATCATTGAATCAAGTGATACTAAAGTGCCAAATCAACCAATCAAGTAGTTGTTTTAATGATGAGGTTGATTGAATGTGCTTGAACTAGAACATAATTGGAAATTCTAATAGAAATATATACAAATAATACCTCTGGCTCTCTAAAAGGAAATCTGGTTTTTCATTCAAACTAAAAAAATATTCCGTATATGCTGCTATAGGATCCTAAAAACTAGATTCTATTTACTTCCCCAAATATGTTGGTATTTGACAGTGACGGGAAGACAACTCATTAACATTATCTTTTTCAATATATGAATTGATCTGAAGATTGCCACATCCCTGTTGTAAATCAAAACATTCGTCAATCCAATCATCCAAGGGCGGCCTTACCCTTTCTTCTTTCTGCTGGAAAAGGTTTTCAAAGAAATGGATTTTACAATCAATATCTTGGGACTGTATTTGAGTCTCCATCGGCAAGATCTTCTTCAATTTTTATGGAAAACTCTTCCAAAAAATTCATCTTAACTTCATGGCTACATCAACGGGTGTTGGGAAAAATGCGAGAGGGGGGGGGGGGGGTGAATCGGTATTTGGGGCATACTCAAATCTTTTTCTTTTTCTCACTTCAAAAACATATACTACTTTGCTGAAGCCAACTAGGCGTATACACGTGTATATCCTTCATAAAACTCGCGTATATACAAAGATCTTATTATGTCATTAATTCTTTACTTAGATTTATGAAACATTCATTCTTCGATGACTAGATAACGATGGCATTTGCGGTAATAACGAATAAACTATCACACATAAGCATCACATGAAACACCAAATTTTAAGAAGGTTAAGAATTCGAAACCCAAGTCGGGAGAAAACCACCATTCTTAGTTGTCTGACCTTCAATATCAATGCATAAAGCCTCTTACAACTATGTCTTGGGTGCGAGGAATCATACCGGTGCGCGACTCACTAGCGCTCGTTTACCAACCTCTCCTGGAAGGGAGCTACGACCCCCTGCTCTCATTTACCAGCCTCACCTGGAAGGGAGCTACAACCCCCTGACTGAAGGCTACAACCCTCAGCACCTCTATGGACCACGTTTCATCAATTTTCACACTGGATCCAAAAGCTTTCTTTAGAGGACAACTTGCAGGCCACTTTTCATCATATTTTCAGACTGGACCCACTCCACACATTTAAGCTCAATCATACATCAAGCGTGCTTATAACTTCATCGATTCACTCATTGACAAATAGCGGTAACACGTGAGAACATATCGGACATTTGCCCTTCATACTTCAGCAAACCCTAGTTTTCATACACGCTTTCCTTTCACTGATCCGGCATATATATGCGCCTTCATTCATATAAACCCGCGTATACCTCTGCACATACTTCAGAACTGATTTCACAACCCATACGCGCTTTCGCTTTATCCAACCCGCGTATATACGCGCTTCCACTGTTATAAACTTGCGTATAGATCTTCAAACATTATAGAGAAGCTTACTTCTTCAGATCAGATATTCAGTTCAGATTTTACCCTTTACTTCAGACAGATGTTCGCCTCATCTCAGATCTAAGCATTCCATAAATAGATCTAGAAGATACAAATACATTTCAGATCTAGATTCCCTTCTTCATCATTTTCTTCATAGGTGCATCACAGATTCAGATCTATCATCAAACTGTTACCCTTTCGATACAGACATACTTCAGAGTGAAGTATCCATTCAAACTCAGACTCATGCACACTTTGCACAATGAATTTCTTCTCCTTATATAGGTTTAGCCTTTTTCAATACCATGAGCCAAAACCACATTACTTCCGATGGTATTACTGGACGAGATCATAAGGACAATCCAACGCTCAATACAATGGGTCAATACCATGGTAACACCCCGTGGTATTCTAAATTTGGAGCGCAAAAGGGCATACGCAACTTGGCACGTACTTTTCCACGTGCATATGCGCCTTCTCCTTGACAAACCCGCGTATGCCTTGTGACACACCCTTTTCATCATTACTCTTGCACATACTGATATTTCTTTCTTTTGCAACTTCTGTACTACTTGTAGAACATCAGATTTACATCATTAGCAAGCTCATCAAGTCAAGAAAAACTTCATCAAGTAGGTTTCCATCAACTTCATCAAGTGGGTTGCCATCAAGGACAACACTCTGCATCATATTGCCAACAATCTCCCCGTTTGGACTTGATGGCAACCACGATGGTGTTTGATCACCACAACAGATAGATACATTAAGCATAACCATTACTCTCCCCTTATTCAAACACCATGTCACTCTCCCCCTTTGACATCAAGGGCAAAGAGCGGATCAAAATCCAACACAAGGTTTTTCTCCTCATGTAGATAGAAGAGCGTTGTAGATCTTATGTGATGTGTACTGAAGTTACCATGCTCCCCCTGAGTTCATGCTGAATGTTCAAACATATTTTTTTCAATGAATTACATGACTCTATGACCTTCCTATCACCAAGGACTCATACTTACATCAAAGATCCAACCAAGTGGATTTACATATGAGACTCAAGTACCCAACCAAGAGGGTTTACACATTTGATTCAACTAGCCAACCAAGTGGGTTTACAAATTTGAACAAGTCCTTACATGATTGAATATTACAATTTTTACATCATAGATCTCAACATGACCTTTTCATCAAATTACAAATATGACTTTTCATGACCAATACCAGAAGGACCTCAAGAGAGATCATATTTCAGAACCATCATAATGCCAACAATGCATTATACTCAGCAAGATTAATGCTCCCCCTGAAGATGTGCATCCAATGCATCCTTTCCAAATGACCCAAGCTCCCCCTTTGCTTGTGCATCCAGAACAATTTCAACAGCAAATCATCAAGGCATCTTCACCCAATAGAGAATGAAACAGAAATATAAGAGCTGAAATACCACTAGAAACTCCAAATAGCATCAGAGATACCAAACAGCACCACAGCTTGTGCTGAAGAAATGCTGACACAGAGAAATTGTCAGCAACCACACATACGCGGTTTTTTTTGTATGAACTCGCTTATATACGTGACTGTGTTTAAGGAAATCCGCGTATCCAATTCCATCTTCTACATTTTACTCAGATCTGATCCTCTGTGAGGCAGAGACAGTTTTCAGCTTCTTTCTGAGATATTTGAATGCTTCCCTGGAATATATGAGAACAGATAGATAGGACAATGTAGTTGTGTCTTCAAGTGTCATCCAATGGTTGTAGCATAAGCACATTAGTAACCAAGCCTTCAAACTCTTTGCAGCATCAACATATTCTTCCCAAGAGGAATTATCATACCAGAACAACTTCTACAATAAACAATACGTGTCAAGCAATCATTCATGTGATCTGATATCACCAAGATCTTCAAGATTTATCATGATCATGATATAACATGTGTAAGAATTAAAAGAGGTCTCAACCAGCAACAAACTCTGCATGATTTATCCTTATCTCTGAATCACAAGACTTCCATCTTATCCATGTGTGAAAACAAAAGATACTCTTCAGCAAAAAGCAATCAGGGCTCATCCATAATCTCATCATAAGAAACCATGTATCATTTCATCATCATTTGGAACTGAGAAATAAACTGATACAGTGCCAATAATACAATCGTTAATAGTCAGACTGATGCTCCCCCTGAACCTGTGCTCCTGATCTTCAGCTGTCATACAAATTTTCTTATCATAAGTGCATACGCGACTGTCTCCATTGTAACTTGCGTGTATACGTAGCTTTAGTTCACTGAACCCGTGTATGGAAAGTGAAATATAGAAAATTTCACATTTCTTCATCTCCCCTTGAGTTTGTACCACTTGTACCTGTCTTCTGCATATCATATGCTCTGTCAGAAATAATCATAACCAGAATAACCAACACAATCATGATAATCATCATACATTGCTCCCCCTGTGACAATACATTACTAATCCCTATAATGTATCTCACATCATTCCTGCATTCATTTAGAGAAGTAAGATTTAGAAGAGGATGACTGCTGTAGGGTCAGTATTTCCTACGTTTCTGACCGGTCCTCCTTCTTTTTCCAGCTTTTCTTAAACTTTCTTATCGTGTGCTGGAAATTGTCCAATTTCTCAGATCTGTTCATCCTGCATTCTTTTTCCACATGTCCATACTTGTTACAAGCATAACATCTTATGTGACCAGAAAAGTAAGCATAAGGATCATATTGTGTTCTTCTATTCTTTCTTCTATTGCAATCAACTGCTTTATGACCATACTTGCTGCACGAAAAAAAATATCCCTTGAAGAAACCAGAGTACCTTTCTGAGTAGAATCTGTTTGTTTGTGGCTGAAACAATCTGCTTCTGCAATTGACTGCAACATGCCCATAATTATGACACTTAAAGCATTCAACATTATTGAATGATTTCCTTTGAGAGTTCATGATTGCCGGTTGATCTTTTGTCTCTTTCAACACTTCAAGTTTTGCATTGACATCCTTTGAGTCTTTAGCACTTCCTTGTGAACTAGATTCTCCTTTAACAGTTTCATGAAAACCAAGACCAAGTTTAATAGCAGGTGATCTTTGATTACTATGAATATTGTCCAGAATCTTAGTACTATCTTGAAACCTCAAGAGTTTATCTTTTTCTTCTAATTTACCTTTGAGAATGTTTACCTCAACCTCCAATTTTTGGCATTGCTTCATCATGCTTTCTTCAACCCTTTTTCCTTCTTCTACTTGATCATTCAAATTTAAGATCTCTTCTTTCAACCCATTTTCTTGCTCTTCAAAGATTTGTAAAAGTTCTTCATTCTTCTTATTTTATTTTTCCAGATCTGTTTTGAGCGAGATGATTTCTGCTTCACGTCCTTCCTTTTCAAATGATTGTAGAAGTTCTTCATTCTTCTTATTTGATGCTTCAAGGTCTTCTTTTAGAGAGATGATTTCTGCTTCAAGTCCTTCATTGTGATTGGTTACTTTGTCCTGCAGTCTTTGATACATTTATATCTGTCCCTTCATTGTTTCTATCTGTTCATTCAATCTAGAGATCACATCCTTGAGGATAGATTCCCTCCTTTTAAATTGATCCCAAAAATTACTTTCATCATTGATCTTGAGATTTGCTTCTAGACTTATACTGTTATTTTCACTATCTTCATCATTACATGCACAAGAAAGTGGATTACAAGAACAACAATCGATACCTGTTTCATCTTCTTCATTTTCTGCTGCACATATTTTCTGAGATTTCTCCTTTCTTTGAGTAGCCTTCTTCTTTTTCTTCTTTTCCATGTGCACTTTCAGATCTTGGTCAGAATCTTCTTCATCTTCACTTGATGTATCATCTTCATTTGCATAATAACTCTTTCCCTTTGCAGATTGTTTCTCTTTATCATGATTTTCTCTATAAGGACATTTAGCAGCATAATGACCAACTCTTCCACAACCAAAACATTTGAAGGGGAGCTTACCTTTGAATCTTCCAGTTCCTAGTTGGAGTTTTCTCACAAAATTTGCTTCTTCTTCTTCTGATATATAATCTGATTCCTTGACATCTTCCTTGTCTTTTCCTTTTGTACATGCCTTAAAAACAACTTCTTTGATTTGAGAGGGACCTCCTTGTCTCATTTCATAAGCAGTCAGAATACCATGTAGTTGAACAATAGTAAGAGTTTGCAGATCTTGCCTTTCTTCAATAGCTGACACTTTTGACTCAAATTTTGAAGTTAAAGATATTAAGACTTTTTCCACCAGAGTAGTATCAGTTATGGTTTCACCCAAACTTCTCATACGATTTACAACATCATCTAGACCTAAAAAGAAACTGGCAATACTCTCATCACTATGCATCCTTAAATTTTCATATTCAATTATGAGAGTTTGGAGTTTTTCACTTTTTACCTTTGTATCTCCTTCATAGCTCAGAATGATTTTGTCCCATATTTCTTTTGCTGAATTTAGCTGCATCACTTTAGCAAATTCTGGTTCAGACATGCTTCCTAATAAAACATTGACTGCTTTGGCATTGATTTCATATTTCTTCCTTTCTGCTGCATCAGTGGGAATACTTGCCGGATATTGATAACCTCCTTCCACGATTGCCCATACTTCTGCACCAAGACTTTGCAGATATGCTTTTGTTCGTATCTTCCAGAATAACATATTATCTCCATTGAATAGAGGTGGCCTTATAGACATTATTCCTTCATGACTTCCCATTGCGATGGATCTCCTTCAAGCTATCAAGCTTCTACAAAAGGACCTGCTCTGATACCAATTGTTGGGAAAAATACTGAGAGGTGGGGGTGAATCAGTATTTAGGGCATACTCAAATATTTTTTCTTTTTCTCACTTCAAAACGCATACGCTACTTTTTTGAAGCCAACTAGCATATACACGCATATATCCTTCATAAAACTCGCGTATACACAGAGATCTTATTATGTCATTAATTCTTTACTTAGATTTATGCAACATTCACTTTCGAATGACTAGATACCGCAAGCATGTGCACAACAATAAACCATCACACATAAGCATCACACAAGAAAACAAATATTTTAGGTGGAAACCCTGTCGAGAGAAACCACCGCTCCGTTGTCTCAGCTTCTCTCAATATTTATTATAAAGAAAAACTTTACAACTATGTACTCGGGTGCATTCATACCAAGATGCTGTGCACCCACCTATGCTTGTTTACCAGCCTCTCTTGGAAGGGAGCTACGACCCCCTGCTCTCGTTTACCAGCCTCACCTGGAAGGGAGCTACAACCCCCTGACTAAAGGCTACAACCCTCAGCACCACCATGGACCACGTTTCATCAATTTTCACACTGGATCCAATATCTTCAATAGAACACAACTTGCAGGCCACTTTTCATCATATTTTTAGACCTTCATACTTCAGCAAAACCCTAGTTTTCATACATGCTTTCCTTTCACTGATCTCGCGTATATACGCGCTTCCATGCATATAAACTCACGTATACTTTTGCGCATACTTCAGAACTGATTTTACAACCCATACGCGCTTTCTCTTTATCAAACCCACGTATATACGCGCTTCCACTGTATCAAACTAGCGTATAGATCTTCAGACATTATAGAGCAGCATACTTCTTCAGATCAGATATTCAGTTCAGATTTAACCCTTTACTTCAGACAGATGTTCGCCTCATCTCAGATCTAAGAATTCCATAAACAGATCTAGAAGATACAAATACATTTCAGATCTAGATTCCCTTCTTCATCATTTCTTCATTGGTGCATCATACATTTAGATCTTTCATTCAACTGTAACCCTTTCCATTCAGATATGCTTCAGAGAGAAGTATTCATTCAAGCTCAGACTTCTTGCCCACATTTTCACAATGAATTTTGTCTCCTTATATAGGTTTAGCATTTTTCAATACCATGAGCCAAAACCACATTACTCGATGGTATTCCGATCTGATCATATGACAATCTGACAATCCTTCATACCAATACACAATAATACTATGGTAACACCCTCATAGACTAAATTTAGAGCGCAATGATGCATACGCGACTTGGCACATACTTTCCCGCGTGCATACACTACTTCTCCTAAACAAACCCGCATATGCTTTGTGACACACACTTTTCATCATTGTTCTGGCCCTTTCTGGAAATTCTTTCTTCTGCACCTTCTGTACTAATTGTAGATACATCAGATGTACATCATTAACAAGCTCATCAAGTCAAGAACAACTTCATCAAGTAGGTTTCCATCATCTTCATCAAGTGGGTTGCCATCAAGGACAACACTCTGCATCATATTGCCAACACACTCTGGGTTGTCTGCTCACAAGTCTTCTATCCATTTTAGCCGCATCCACTCTTCTCCTCATTAATAGGAGTATTCCCACGAGCTCACATCCATTAATTCCTCCCTCAGGTTTTTATAACATGTTTATCGTGTTTTATAGGGTTTACAGGTGGTGAATTCATTCTGTCTCCACAGTCACAGTCATGGTGATATAGAGCGCAGAAGGACTATGACAGAGCCAAAGATCGTGGAGGAAGACACCAAAGAGGGTTTAATAGCATTTTTTCATTGAAGATCAGGTTATAGAACCCTGACATAAACCCTCCGGCGCCTCTGTAGCCTGTATATTCACAAACACAGGTCAGAAGAAGCAAAAAAGAGTATCAGAAGAATAATTAAAGGAATAATGCCTAATGTGAAGACTTAATACTTATATCAAATGTTTAGAAGGATAAACGATACAGTTCAAAGACCATAAAAATGATCAAGGAGGCTTAATGAAGCCTAAAGCACACATCAAGCCACATCAGTGATCTGATATCAGTAGAATGTTATTTTTTCCTAAGAAGGACAAATCCCCACAGTATTCTCTATGCCTCATTGAGCCCATAACAGTTATTATTATGACAGAAAGCTCCTGGAACTTTCAGTGCATTGGTTATGAAGTATGGAAGATCTGAAAGACAAAATCTTCACCTTACTTGTCACAGAAGATAAACCAGAGTAATACAACCAGAAAAGTACTTCAAGGAACATACCCTTGGAGTTATTATCAATCTGTCGAAGAATTCTGAACTAGCCTAAAGGGTACCAATGATTAATGCAAAGCCATTATGCAGAGTGGGCATTTGAATACTTCCCCCCCTCTATCTTAATGAATCATTTAAGTTCATATCTACTACTGCACTTCCTCATTCACCTATAAGAACCCCTGTAAATTACATTGAAAATGTTGTTGGTTGTTGGGATTTTATTGACTATTTGAACTATTATTGAGGGGAAGTAGCTGAGTAGTTTCTAATATAGTAGGTTGGGAAGAGAAGTTTGGACTATAAAAAGCCACTGGACTCAAATTATGTGACTGGTTTCACACATCAATTGAACAAGTAGATTCATAGGATCCTGGTCTATATTATTGGTGATGTTTTCCTTACTGTAATTTTCTCCTTTCATGTTTTTCATATTGTCCATTATTCTTTGATAAAGAACAGCAAGCATAGATTAGGACATACTGTTGGAAGTACCCTAAATCTCACTGTTAATCTTTATCTCTATTTTTTCCTCTGATTGTGTATTTAAGAATAATTCTATAGAGTATAACCCATCAAGAAATGTTGGTGAGCCCATGTCTTGCTGAGTACAACTTGAAACATTGTCCTTTAAAGATATTTTCATTTCATGCTAAGTAAAGATTAAAACTAGGGAAGTCTATGGTTAGCCCTGTCCTCTAGTTTCTTCTCCAACATTTTGTCTTGAAATTTTCCCTGTGAGTTGGTGTCAAAAGCAGAGAAGGTTAAAATTCTTTCTCTGATCTTAGGCCTTGCTCTGTGTTTAATATTAAATGTTTTCTATTGTCTGAAAGTGGTTATGAGGAATGCTGGATTGTTTTCCTTAATAGTATGTTGAAAGCAGGCTAAGTTAAAAGTATTTACCTGATCTTAAGCTACCCTTTGTGTCTTTATTGAGAGTTTCCTTTGTGAGTATGTCAAAAGCAGGATAGGTTAAAATTCCTTACTTGATCTTAGGTTGCACTTTGGTTTCTTTCTTTCATCTCACTTCTTAATGTTCTATCTCACCACCTATCTAAAGAGATCCTTTGGTATAGATGACTTGCCCTATGGAAACCCTTGGATAGTTTTTATGCGAGTAAACCCTTTTATGACTCCATAGGCCAATGGATTGGCACTTCTCTTGACCCATCTTCCCATGTTGAAACATCCTGCTACTTTTTTCCTTCTTCACTAACCTACTCAGCTAATGATCTCCAACCAAACAAAAAAATCAAAAAACCATGTGCTTCATAACTAGCCTAATACCATGAACTGACCTTAAAGATATATCATTCTTTACATTTATAGAGAGATCCCTCTCTGGATCCAAGAGGGCGAGATCCTGAGATCCCAAATTGGTTTGATGTTGTCTTGTCATTTGGTATTGCCAAATCTGCCAAATCATAGGAACACCAACATAATGGAAAATCTGCTGGGGAAGAAGACCAATTAGCCTCGATTTGGTATAATTGCTGATGGTGGAAAGTATCCCTCATTAAAACATTGAAAATCCTCCACCTGGCGACTCCAAAAATTCCTAATAGACCTAAAGACTCCACTGGAGGAAGAACCTGAAACATGACCAGACATTCTAGAAGGATAGACCATTCAGGCCTAATTTGGTTTCAAGAAATCATTGTTTTTATCTACAACTACGTTCTATCCTAATTTAAGCCTGATCAAGTGTACAAAGATGAGATCCACATTGATTATGGGAAAGATCTCAAGCCTCAGTTTTCAGACCATGAGCAGACCTATACACCTGTGAAAAACCTAGTGAAACAAGAGCCTCATGTTTTATCTCTTACCCCTAATGAAACTTCAAGCAGTCATAGGTCTCTTGTTGCACTACCTACACCCACAAATGTCATAGAAAGATATAAGCCTCTAGTTTTGCCTCTTATCTTCCAGCCCCTTCCTGTAGAACTTACAAATAAGCTGCCCCTTTTTGATGGAGAAAATAAAAAGATCGCTGCTGAGAAACACGTTCAAAATATTGAGGATTTACTTGACTTATTTGAAATAGGAGAAGATGATGTGCGTATAAGAATGTTTGCCTTATCATTAAAAGGAAAGGTTAAGAGTTGGTTTAAAGACCTTCCAGTTGCAAGCATTATCAATTTTCATCAATTCACTCAAGTTTTCCTTGATAAATGGGCAGTCCTGGGAAATGTTTTCCTCATCCTAGAAGAATACCAGAACTTGAAAAGACAACCAGGAGAGACAGTACAAGACTTTTCAGCCAAGTTCAATAAGGTATACAATGCAATACCTACTAAGATAAAACCACCCTTGGGATGGGCCCTATTGCACTATCCGAGTTCTTTTGACCCTGAGGTGGAATTCCATATAAGAGAAAGAGAGCCTTCAGCCTGGAAGAAATGCAAAACATAGAAATTACTGTCGAATACAACATATGGCACAGGGAGGAAAAATTAAACGCAATAAAGGACCAAGCAGATAAAATAAGGTTGATCTCTCTAGAAACCAAGCTGGAAAGATTGATAGAGACAACCAACATCTTGATAAACATAAAGGAGGAAGAATATGAGGTTGAAACTAGAAATTCTTATTCGAAAAGACCCACACCTTGTCCTTAGGAAAAACAAACCAGATCACTGCAAGACATAAGAAACATGCAAAACATGTATGATAAACAATATTTTGGATCAAAAAATGAACTTGCAGATTATTTTGAAGAAAGACTTGCTAAGAATCCAGTAGGTTTGACTGGTGACATTGCTTATAATTATGATTTTCCTAATTATGATCTATTTGATGATGATGTTCTCCAAACATAAGTTGATCTTGCAGGGCCATCATTAGTTCATTTGTGGGAGGAAGATCAGTTCCATCAACTTCAAGTAAGTAATGAGCCAAGTGTTCGTTGCGTGAACCTCTCATCGACTCAGAGGAAGACAAATATGGAAGAAGTAAAAAGACCT